>JABUQX010013375.1:0-72500 GCA_015478945.1 Trachelipus rathkii
AAAACCTAAAAAGAAAAACTCACAATACACATTAGAAGGAAGGATCCGTTAATAGATAGATATAATATAATGGGAAAGAGAACGAGTCTCAGGGTTTCAAAATGCAGATGAGGTATGGTTTAGGTGTAATTTTCTTCGTGTCAACGGCTATCCCTTTGTTTAAATCAGGATGCAAATACCTCCCTAAAAAAGCAGCTAGGACGGTAAGACTTTCCAGAATCATGGCTCCGTTATAAAGTTATCCTTAAAACGTAGATTAGCCGATGTTTCTGATGAAATGTAATGATGTTAAACGAAAAATACACGTTAAAAGAACTGGTCCATGTAGTCATCGCCTAAAAAACCTATTAAAAAAATAAGAAAGACCATTAAAGGAAAAAGGGTATGAAGTTTGTTTGCTTTAATAATAATGTTGGAGAAGAGCTGGGATAAACAATGGCAACCTGTAACTATTTTGTATATAAAGAATGTTAAAACAGATCTCTCATTATACGTCTTAGGATTGTACCAGCAAGATGCATTCCTTCATCCCTCCAGCCCAGACTCGTCTGGTAAGAGATGATGGATCTCTTCTCTGTAACCCTACACAGATCATGTGAGTGAATCCCACTAGTACTTAATTCCCGTTCATCAAATCACAAAATACAGATGTACCTATTCGAATCCAAACCCTGGTACATCTGACAAGATCTTGACCCTCGAATGTATTATATGAAGACTAATAAATTAAACGAAGATGGTCAATCTCACAGAAGGCACATAGTTATCCACTGGACAAAATTCCTTATACGTGTTTAATCAACCTTGAGTATTTTTCAAATGAAACATCTTAGAGCTAGCAGCAAGTTAACCCTATCGAAGTTAATATTTGACAACTTACTAAATCATTACTCCAAGATGCAAAAGGAGCTCTCATCTCCAATCAAAGTGAATTACAATAAAGGCAGAGACACATAGAGCCAACGCTTGTTAAGTCTAAAATAACACGTAGAAATTATGGACGTGTAAAGGTATAATTCTCTCAGGAAAACTATCTACCATCAGGGACACTCGTATCAGGTTAACTAGATTCTCACCTGAATTTGCTTAATGTTAAAAGTGCTCTTTTAGCAACAACTACCGGCACCAAAAGCCTATCTTTACAATTACTGGAGCGTATCTTTGTATATAAAGTGGAAATTATCTCCCCTTAACATTGGAAATAGAGAAATCCTTTGACCGATACAGCAAAAAATCCAATCAGAGAATTGAGACTAAATTTTTAACTTTACCGTATTATCGAGCATTAATATACCTAACATCGTCAATGGTACTTACGTCAGAAGTAATAATAGATGTTACCACATAGTCCTGAATAATGAAAATTCCTCCTTTAAAATTTACCATTTCGACTTAGAGGGAATATTACATGTGAATGGTCAACCATACTCGTATATGAGATGTCATATGAAACTCACATTCTCAGCTCACGCCTCCGATTTATTTCCAAAACTGTTATCTCAGGATAACGGTACAGCGTTCGATTCAATAATATCTGAAACCCAATAATTTTTGCAATTATTCTCCTCCTAGTTCCACACAATGCTATCTTTCAGCCTGTTAAAGCTTATTCATCTCAATATTCTAAGAAAAGGAACATTAGGATTGATCAAATTTGGAAAAAGTTTGACATCCTCAATCCCAGTTCTGGTGTATTTGGAACGTGTCAAATTATCGAGAATGTTAGGGTACGTAACATTCGATTCCACTATTGATGATGAATGAAGAAAATATTTCATGCCTCGACACCGAAAAAGATTTTTAGTATTGGTAATGAACTCTGTTGTGAAATTGGATACAGACCCTGGTCTGTCTTATCTTCAATACTTCTCCTAGGGATGTTTCAAAACAATTGGACATTGGATAGCCTGTAAGAAATTAAGAAATAAATGTGTATATTTCCTGACCTCTCTGCATTAGATTTTAGTTTATAATATTAGTAAAATCTTTTTAAATATAATAAGTTCAAAAATAAACGTAAGACCTTGTTTCTGTAAAACCTATTCAAGGCTAATATGTGTGTATACTGATTTATTTCATTATATTTTTAAATTAATGTTCTTTAAAACTTGTAAATATATTTATGTTTAAAATTATATGATACATCATTCAGATTTTATTATTGTATAAAGGCTTTATAAAATAAAAAACTTGTTGCTTTTCCTGTTTTGTATTATCCCTATAGACTTATTTTACATAAAGAAATATGATAACCTAAAAAGTCTAGAAATGATTACAACTGGTCAGGAGAGGGTGGTATGTGTTTGATTTACGATTTACTGATTAGGTATTGTAAAACTTAAATTTTACTAAAAAATTGACCTAATCAATATCAATAGCAATAGATCAATAGATCATCATTGGACAGGAGGGGTAGGTTAGGATGGCTTGATTTTACTGAATTACTGATTTGGTATGTAAAAACATAGCAATTTTAATAAAAATATGACTTGAATCAATATCAATAGATCAATAGATCAATAGATCGATATATCATGGAAGGGTGTTTATTGAATGTTGGTTACATTACTGATTAAGGGTTTGTAAAAACGGAAAGTTTTGTATAAACATGAAAAGTTAAAAAAAATTACGTAAAACAAATCAGTTAAATTCAACATTAAAATTAAAAAATAAAAAATCTTGAAAAAATTTAAGGAAAACCAGAACCACGTTTTGCATTTCTCGCACCGGATCGTACATGCGGGATGCGAGGGGGCGGGCGCACGCGCCCCCCGCTGCGGTTCGCGCCGGCGGGCGCGCCTGCTGGCGCGGCGCACGCACGCGTCGGATCGCGCCGGTGGGCGCGCCTGCGGGCGCGCGCAAGCGCCGGTTTCTCCGGCGGAACGCACTGGCTGGCCCGCCACTCGCGCGCGCACCGCATCGACCGGGCTGATGACGCTACTTTCTGTTTATCGAGGAGTCTCAAAACACCCTTAGTGAGAGTCACATCCTTATTTAAACATGTATAAAGACACCAATATTTTTGTATTATTATACAATATTAAATAACACTGCACCGTCACCGGAGCCAAGCACCGGTGCAGCTGTCGAACTCCTATCCTCTGAGTTCAGACCCTTCTCCACTCTTCTTTTTTATTCATCTTTCATCCTTCTTTCTTCCTCCCTCGTCCATAATTTTCACTCTGTGCTTCTTTTTTCAATCGGGACCCCCTAATGGGGGTCCTAAACACCCTACACGGACTTATAACCATCAATTCGAACTCTACGCCTCGATAACCCTATAAACACCCAAACAATTGTTTTTATACGAATGTTTATTAACTCAGCACCGCAGTGGCTCGAAGCACCGGTGCCGGATTAAACCCTCAGATTCCCATAAAAAGTATTTCTAGAATTCAACTCTGAATCCTTTCACCAAATTTCAGCCAATTAGCGAATCACTCAGATATTTTTTAATGGGGGTGGGATCCCCTTCGGGACCCACGGGACGTAACTCGTCTACAAAGGAGGCATACTCCCATCTAACACCCCTCAAAAATTTTAACCCGATACGATAACCCTAACCATGTAGATGTGTATATTGGAACTTCGGTAACCGGACTACAACAAGGTAAACCGATACCTCTACCGATCCGAAAATAATAATAAATAATAATAGAAATAATTACAATAATAATAAAACTAATAATAGTACTAAAAATAATAAAAAATCATATGATAAATAATAATAATAATAATAATAATATAATAATAATAATAATTATAATAATAATAATAATAATAATAATAATAATTAATATTAATTAATATTAATAATAATAATAATAATTAATATTAATAATAAATAATAAATAATAATAATTAATCATAATCCACAACAGATGGAGCCAAATAGGGTTTACAAGTCTAAATCGGAGCAAAAGACACCTCGAAATTGTGATCACTCGGTGATCACAATTCTTCGTGTAAAAATAATATATAATAATAATAATAATAATAAATAATAATAATATTAATAATAATGATAATAATAATAATAAAATAGATAATATATAATAAAATAATAATAATAAAACAAAACACAGACAAACCTTCGGTTTGTCTGTTGTCAGATCTGACACGACTTTCGTCTGTCAATCTCCACATAAGCTAATATATCTCTTATTCCTTCAATATCGAAAAGGGGGGCCTCGCATTGCTGTTCTATTACTACTATATATATTATATATATATATTATATATAATATATAATATATAATATATAATATATATAATATATATATTTATTATATATATAATATATATATTATACTTGTGGCTAATGCGCATTGGCAAGAGCCCGGGTTGGATCACTAGTCCGGGTAGAAATTATTATTATATATATTATTATATAATGTATATATATATATATATATGATAATATATATATATATATATATATATATAGTATATATATATATAATTATACTTATATATATATATAAATATATAATATATTATATATATATACTATAATATATATAGTATTATTAATATATATCTATATATATAAATCTATATACTTATACGGTTGGCCCATTCCTGTTACTTCCACAGGTCAAATTCTTAGACTCAACTTCTTTAGGATGACCACTTAATAATGCACCCCATATTAACATCTGAGAACACTTGTCATTTCGCGCTTGACCTGTTTACGTCATCTACCTCAAAATCTTGGAGTTCTGATCGCAATTCCCTTTTACGCTCCATACAATCGCCGTTAATCCGATCGAAACTGACTATGGCTGTTACGTTCTACGGCCAGCCTCCACAAAACTACTACACCTATTAGATCCCATCCCAAATGAGGCGATCCGTCTCCACTGGAGCCTCCCGATCGTCCCCCCGGGTGAGCTTTAGTTGAAGCCAATGTGATGCACTCTTCTCTCTGTCGAAGAGAATACATTAGTGTACCAAGCTATCTCGTTTTCCAAAAACCCCAATACCGTCTGCTTTGACACCGATTTGCAGGAGTTACCTCAGAATCCTAATTACTGGCCAATTGCAAACACGGTTTATAAAATCCTAAATTTATTTATATTTCCTTACATTTAGGACGAAGGGCCACACACCTTTGGCTATTCCCCGCTCTCATCCATTTGCTACGCTACTGAGCCTCTCTTCCCAAACAGCCATCCAGCCTGCCTTGTTAAAAGCTCATTCCTGTCTCATTCGAGATGAATTATCCAGTGTTTACTGGACCGCTCTAAAACAGGGACAGTGTGGGTGCATCTGCATTCTTCTTCCTGACCCGCAACTCTCCATACCCTCCCCCCAGATGCTTTCAACTTTTACGCAATTAATTGGCTATAATGATTGCCTTTCTCGAATTTCTAATCCTTAACCAAGATCACTCTTATGTCATTTATTCAGATCGCTCAGCGCGCTATAAGCGCTTAAACCCCTTATTCTAAAAACACAATGGTATCAGCTGTACAACAATTCTTCGGCTGCTCACTCCCGTAAGAAACAATTATTTTATGTGGTCCCCTCTCATGTAGGGTGTAATGGCAATGAAATACTGCAGAGATGCCAAAATAGCCACCTCCCTCTTTTCGAAAGTTGTCCAGGTACCTCCCAGATGCCATTCGGCAAAGGCTGCCTTCCCACAACCGGATACATTCCTGTCTCCGGACAAGTCTTTTCATCTTGCTTGGCAAGAGTGCAGGACTGAGTGATAGCGTTGAGCGAAATCTAGAAACATAAAGCGAATATTGTTTTTTTAGTGGTCTTCCCACACAGACGAAACCGCTTCACGAGGTGAATACTTGCACGCCTTCGTATTGCCCACACCAATATCACTCACATCACTTATTCAAGGGACATCCTCCCATTTGGCCATATATATATATATCGTATATAATATTTATATATATTATATATACCTATAAAGATATTTATATTATATAATATTAATTTATTATATATATTATAACATATATTATATATAAATA
The DNA here is from genome assembly GCA_015478945.1 of Trachelipus rathkii. Taxonomy (NCBI): domain Eukaryota; kingdom Metazoa; phylum Arthropoda; class Malacostraca; order Isopoda; family Trachelipodidae; genus Trachelipus; species Trachelipus rathkii. The sequence goes on from JABUQX010013375.1 coordinate 5,994, forward strand.
TATATATATATATATATATATATATAATATATATATATATATCATATATATTATATATATATAATATCAATATATATATATATTTATAATATTATATATATATAATATATATATATAATATATATATATATAAATTATTATATATAAATATATAACATATAAATATATAATATATATATATGATATATATAATATATATATATATATAGTATATATATAATTATTACTATATATATATATATATATATATATATATAGTTATAATATATATTAAATATATATATATATATAATATATATATTATAATATATATATAATATATATATATATATATATATATTATAGTTATAATATAATCATATATATACTATATATATAGATGGTATATATATTATATATAATATATATATATAATATATAATATATATATATATATATATTATATATATATATATTATTATATATATTTAATATATATATATAATATATATATATATATATATATATATATATAAATATATAAATATATATATATCATATATATACATATATATAACTATTAATATATATATTATATACATATACTTAAACTTAAATATATATATACTATAATATATATAATATATATTATATATATATTTGCCTCATTTAGTCAAGTTTAAATATAAAACTGCCTCATTAATTGTCAGAAAATTTTCTTTCGAGCGGTTGGATAGTTCTAGCTACCTACAGGGATTTCGTGTTATATTTTGTCAATTAAAAATTTATGCAGTGTATTAAATAAAACATAATTATTATCAGACCTATAACGGGTACCCTATGTTTGAAAGCCATGATAGAACACAAAATTCTTAATACAGATTTTTAACTCTTCTTGTGTCCAAAATATTTGTCTTCAAACGGTCTAAATCCAGTACTTAAAGTTGTTAACTTAATATATCTAAATTTACTTCTTAATATTCCCACAAACTTAAAAGCCCTAACGTTGTAATTTTTTTACAAAACGTAAAATTCCATCCTCAAAATATTACGATATTCCCGTCGTAATATATTATTTCTGGAGTTTATTCATTTGCAAGGTTTCATCTAGAATCTTTATATGAGCGAATATATTTTTATTTTCTGTTTATTAATATATTATAATAAATTTTTTATAAAATATATATATATAATATAATATAATATATATATATATATATATATATATAATATATTATATATATAAATATAATATATATACTATAATATATATATGGTATAATATTATAATATACTACTACCACCTATAGTAATAATAGACTTATGATATATACTATATATATAATATAAATAGATATATATATATATATAATACTTACTACTATATAATATATGTGTGTGTGTGTTGTGTGTGTGTCGTGTTGTGTGTGTGTGTGTGTGTGTGTGTGTGTGTTGGTGTTGTGTGTGTGTGTGGTAGTGTGTGTGTTGTGTGTGATGTGTGTGTTGTTTGTGTGTGTGTTGTGTGTTGTGTGTGTGTGGTGTGTTGTGTGGTGTGTGTGTGTGTGTATATTCGCCATTCTTCACCAGTAATTTTATAAATATTTTTAAAATTGTCGTTTCTGTATGTGATAAACAAAATCCATGAGATGTAAAGCACGTAAATATATTTTAGGAAAAAAAAAATAATATAAATATGATTTAGAAATATTTCGGTGAAGCTATTTTTCTAATTTAATTTTTTAATTAATTATTCTTGTTTTATTTATTATTATTAAATTTGAATTAGTACCGAAAATCGTAGATTAACTCCAAAAAATGAAAATTTTATTAAGATAATAGTTAATTTAAGATCAAACGTTGTGGCCGAATGACGGATGAGATTCACAACGCAACGGAGTTAGAAAGACAATGCCTAGCTCGAGAACTTCAGTCATTACGAGTACAAGAGTGCAAAGAGAAACTAGTTGTGGAAGAATTAAAAGAAAATTCCGAAAGTCTTGAAGTGGAAGTTGCCCAATTGAAAGAATAAATTGGATTAATTCAAACAGAAATTGACTAAGAATAAAGTAAAGAGAAAGAAAGGTTTAATCGTTTTAACGAACTTTCAGAAATTTAAGAAGATTTGTTGAAAGAAAGAATAGAATCCTATCAGAAAGTAGACGCTGCTTTGAGGGAGAGATAAAAACATTTTAAAGATGCCTCCGATTTACAAGTAAAATTTAATTGTCTTAAAGAAGATGTATAACTAGCTAGAAAGTATAAAGAAGAGCTCGAAAATCAAGAAGCTCTTTTGAACGATCTAAAGGAGCAAAGAAATACACTATCATAAGATTTGCAGCATCAAGAAAATTAGGTTTAGCTTGTTAAAGAAGAAAGATTAAAACTGTATACATTTCTTTGTTATATTGATGAACATATTTTGAATTAAAAAGACAATAAGTGACAGATTTGAATTTTCTCGAATAAATTTAAATCATGAAGACAGTAACAGGTTTTATTTTTTTACTTATAATATATATTATATATATAATATAAATATTAATATATAATATATAACTATATTAATAATATATATATATAATATATATATATTATATATATATATAACTTATATATAATATAATAATATATATATATAGTATAATATATAATATATAATATTATTTATATAAATATATATACTATATTATAATATTGTGTTGGTGAATGAGGTGAAGAAAATGTTAATGTGTTGGATGTTAAATCAGTGAGGTGTTAGGAATGGGAATATCAGATCATTATGTGTTTTTATGTAAATTAAGTTAGTGGGTGGGGCTTGGATGAAGAGGAGGGTGATAAGGAAGGAAAGTGGGTAGAATTAAGTGAATCATAGGTAATATCGGATAGAGTATTAAGACTATTGCAAAATAATCATTGAATGTGAACAAGTTGCAACTGAAAAAAATATGGAACAAATAAAGGAACGGTTCTTAGTAGTGAAAAAAAGCTATTTGATGTGCTAAAGTAGAAGTAAGAATTAACAGTGAGTTGGATGAATGAAGAGGTGGTGCAGGCGTTAACAAGTAAATACAGAATCGTGGTGGTTGAATGTACTAAAAGCTCATGATGAGGTTTCAAAACAAAGAAAGATTGTTGAATTATATATTAGGAGGACAAACAAGAATTCTAAAAGATGCAGCGTAGAAGTAAAAAACAGGTAAATGAATAATTTGGAAGGAGAAATGCAATGGGACCACAAGGGAATGAAGCTCTTTCTAGAAAAAGTGGGAAAGTTAAGATTGAGAAAAGGGGAATTTGTTTAGCATAATGAATTAAGGGATAGTGGGGATTGTGCTTTAATAACTGAAGAAGTGTGGAGGGAACACCTTCGAAATTAACATTAACATTGCTAATAAAACAGGTGATAGTGAAATGTGTGTGGGTTTTGATGGGAAGCAAGAAGGAATAGTATTCTGGGGATGAGAGCCATTAGTAAAGAGGAGGTAATCAGTAGAGTGAGAAAAAGCTGAAGAGCGTCTAAATCTGCAGGTATATGAAACTATTGTGTTGAATTGTGCAAAGAAACGGAGTGATAGTGTGATGTTGATTTGTATGGTGAAAAGTGTGTTAATCAAATTCGTTTTTAATGGAGGGTTGTATTCCGAAGGGATTGGAGCAGACATAATAGTACCTCCTTATACATGGGTAAGTGGAAATGGTACTGTAGACTTATATGGTGAACTTATTTTTTTGAGGTTGTAGGCGAAATTGAGGCTGCCCGATATTAAAAAATATCTGATAAAGTCGATGATTCGATATAAAAATAATCATATCGGCGCCTTCGAGTAATAAGATCGCAGAAATATACGATATTCGATATATATCGATATTTCGATATTTTTTAATCCGATTATAATTTGATATTTGTATCCATATATATTAAATATTATAATATATATATATATTATATATATATATATATATATATATATACTATATTATATATATATAATATTATATAATATAAATATATATATAATATATAAATATAATATATAAGTATAATAATAATATAATAAATATTAGCCTCCCCTCCAGATTAGCGAGACCCACATAGTAAAAAAACATCTATAAGGGCACTAAACATTGAATACATTTTTGAACTCAGCGGCAAATTTAGTTATGAAAAGTACAAAATAAAGTTAAAACTAAATAAATAAAAAATAATAGAATAAAAACAAAGTTCTAGGGATGTACGATGTTTATTACAAATCGTGCAGAAAGATGTGTCAACGTAGAATTTATTTCCGTTCTTTAAAAGAAAAACAATGAGCAGTGTAGGTATTTCACATAGTAATTACGGGTTTATACTAACCAACTAAATTATAATATATATAACATATTACATATATATATATATATATATAATATATTATATATATCATAAAATAGATATAATATATATAATTATATATTATATAATAATTATATAGAGAGAGAGAGAAGAAGGAGAGAGAGATGAGAAGAGAGAGAACAAGGCTTTAATTTTAAATATTGAAGCAGACGTAATTACATGTGAAGAAAGATGTAGAACAAAATAAATGGAAAATAAAAGATGCTTCCTCTTTTGCAGGTCTTCCAACTTCAATGTTTCCAAATCAAGAGTTGAAGACATAGAAGTTGTGCTTAGATGAGACTGAAGCGTCGTGATTTTTGGAGGTTCTTGAGTGAACTGGGCGGGGTGTTTTGACTTTTTTTGACGAGTGAATAAAGTTAAATAAGAAAATCCGTTTCACTAGAAAATTAAACAATAATCATAAAAATCACTTTTTCGTATTAAAAAGAAAAATAGCTATTAAGTATTAATGAAGCTAGGAATCCTCAAAATGATTTCTTATGTTCAACGTCACAAAATATATATATCCCGATCTACAACGGAAATTAATTTAAATGGATTTGGTAAGACAACTGATACTTGGACCACTCTGGAAGTTGGATCTTAAGAAAATCTAATAAATTTTAGTATAAAATGAAATAATATTAAGAAGTTCGAACTGGATGCCAGACGATTTAAAATAAGATAAGATTTAGTAAGTTACCCCAAAATATCTTCTAAGTAAATGGCTCATTTATTAAATGTAAATATCAAATGACATACAAGCAAACAATCGTAATCGCGTAGATGATTAAACTAGTCGTACTCGTAATGTTAACTGTAAACCACTCACGAGTCTCGTTCCGGTATAGATTTCTTCTACAAGGATATCTTCGTCACACTGCACTGAAACACTCCATACAGCAATATCAGCGTAAATTCAGACAGGCGACTCGGATGGACTGCAAAAGTCTTGCCATTGGAATTAACTAATACGTGATTAGAATATCAGAAGACAATTTTACTAGGTGTAAAATGCCCATGTCGTCCCCCCCCTCTCCCTAGTTTTGGTTCCCGAAAAGACATGAAACTCTTTTCCCCCCATTTTTCGAATTATTTATACCCGACATTGGGGACGGACGAAGAACGAAATATGGGCGAAAAAGACAGAGTTTCATAACTTGCAGGGTTCGGGAGAGTGGAATAAGATTGTTATTTTTTCGGCCTTTAAAAAATTTTTTTTAAAAAGAATATCGGCTTTCGATATTAAGAAATAAAATATCGAAATATCGATATATCGCCTAAGATAATATCGCCCAAAAATATCGATATATTGAGCCAAAAATATCGATATTTCAATATATCGATATTTTTTGGCCATCCCTAATCCCTGCCATCATCAACCCTACTGACACATAGACCTAATTTAAACCTTAATTTCATCTTTATTATTTTTTTTATCAATTATTTTATCTATTTATTATTTTACGTCCTAATTAAACTAAAGTAGGTAATTCTAGTTAATAAGGAAAAGTTCCAGTTCAGCTTATGCTTAACTATTAGTTTATTTCCAAAGGCCACGTTTGGATAGGCAGTGTTTTTTATGAATTGACTAAATGTGGTCTAGGACTTTGGGGGGAGGGGCATTTAGAAATTCAAATCCCTTGCATTTATAGTTCTGCTTTAAATCCTGAGTCCTTAAGGAAGTTGGTGCCTAATATCCAGTAGTGGCATATTTTTAAATTAATTAATCTATTCAAAAAAAAGTGTTGGAAAGGCAAAATAATTATAGGATAATTGTTACCCAGAGGGTTGTCACCCCCGATTTTTATGAAAATCACAGGACATACTCTAAAAAAATAATAATAAAGAACAGTGAAAACGAAAATCGTCGCTTTCCTTAGAAAAGTTGAGCCTCTCAAAGTTAAAACCCCATAGGATTTGTTATTAAAAAAATTTGAAAAATTAAAAATATATACTCTAAAAATAATAATGAAGAATAGTGAAACGAAAATCGGGTTACTGCCTCTGAAAGTTAAAAATTTTCCCATAGACTTTCTTATAATAAAAATTAGTGGGCTCGTTTCGTTATATTTTATTCTTAGTTCAGGTTATGATAAGATTTAATTCTACATAGATTTTCTCTGTGTATACCTACCAAAACTTATCATAACCTAACTTAGAGGGCCTGAAATGAGACCTAACCTGGATCGATCAATATTGAAAAGTCTATGGGATTTTTAACAACTTTGAGAGGCTGTAACTTTTTTTCCTAAAGAGAGCGACAATTTTCGTTTTCACTATTCTTCATTATTATTTTTTTGGTGTATATCCTGTGATTTTCATAAAAATCGGGGGTGACAACCCTCTGGGTAACAATTACCAATTATAGAGATGGTAACTGTAATAATGGTGAGATAAATAAAACTAGCGTTGTTACAGGTTCAAATAAAGATGATAGCAATAAAAGTAACTGCATTTAGAACAGGGTTGGTAAAAAGCCCTGGATTTTTGGCTATAGTTAATTGGCTATTTGACCCTTATAATTTTTCATATAAGGGTCAAATAGCCATGGCTATTTGCCAACCCTGATTTAGAATATTAAATGCTTCTATACAAATGCACATAGCCTTAGGAATAAAAAAAGATGGGCTGATTAGTTATACCATAGAGGAGAATCTAGACATTATTTGCACAACTGAAGCATGGGTTAATGAAGAATTGTATAGAGACTCCTTCCAAAAATATGAAATAGATGGATCTTCACTTTATTTATACCCACATAAGGGAAAGAAGGGTGGTGGTGTGGCACTTATGAGACAGCATGCCACATTAGAAAAAAGGTGGCGTCGGGCGGGGTGACCGGGCCTACCTTTTTTAGAGGGGTGATTCAGTCCACTCTAAATAAAAAAAAAATAAAAATTTTTTTTTGCTAATTTAATAGCCACGCCTTAGTACTACAAGTTTTATTTAGATTATCTTTAATTCTAGAGAGTTTTTATATTTTTAAAAAAATATAATAAATTAGGGTATAAAATGCCCTTCAGTAGAATTTCACTTTTGAAAAATGTATTTTTTTAACTTTGTTATAAAATGAAAAATTGTGGATGGATTTTAATTATTTTTTCAGTGTATACACTTGAGTATGTTAGCTTTAAACTGGCAAAGTAAATTTTTGTTCCAAACAGTACTAGTGGCTAAATCACTGGGCCTAACTTGGTCCGATTCACCCCAGCCATAAAAATTGATGATGGGGTGAATTGGACCACCATTGTTATTCTTATTTTATGTATTATTATTGACATTTTTATTACGCATAGCTAATTTTAATATAATAAAGTTACTTATATTAAGTAAAAATTAAAATAAAAAGTGAAATTTATATGAAAAATATGAATTCCAAAAAGTGTCAAAATTTGTCCCATGAGAGGGGTGAATTGGGCCACCACATTTTTATTCTTATTTTATGTATCATTATTGATATTTATATTACTTATTACTAATTTTAATATGATAAATAATTATTATATTAAGTAAAAATTAAAATATAAAATTGAATTTATACATAAAAGAGGAATTTAAACAGATGGCCCAATTCACCCCTCAATGGTGGTCCGATTCACCCCTCCAAGGTGAGTCTGAATGAGCTTTATTTCAACTTTAATTAAACTATTATTATTAGAATTACATTAATATTTTTTTGTGTGCTTATTACCTACTATATGGCCTTGATTTTCAGAAAAAAAAATCCAAAAAGTGCAATAGTGGAAAGTCGGAGACGAAGTTATACCTAAAGTGGTCCCAAGTCACCCTGCCCGACGCTATCAAAAGTTTTGTATTTATAAATTTTATACTAGACAGCTTTTTGAGCCAGATGGTCCATGAACCTACAAGACATCCTGCACTGTTAGACATATTAACTAACAATGCAAGTACCACATGGAGGATGAGGTTAAGAGTTGAGGAGATTTTAGGAATTAGTGACCTTAATGTACTGTAATTGATTTACATGAATCTGATATCTGGGCCCAAATTGCAAGTTAATAAGGAAAAGACCCTAGATTTCTGAAATGCAAATTTACTAAATTTCAAGACATGCCTGGTACAATTGACTGGGATAATGAGTTTAATGACTAAAATTATTTTGTCATGTGGGTAACATTTTAAGCAAATTTTGAAAAATAGTATGTTTTAAAAGTTATACCCTATTAGGGTGGGCAAAAGAAAACCTATTTGGTATAATAGAGAAGCAAGAAAATCAGTGAAAATCATAAATGTTTTAAAATATTCAAGGGTAATATAGATTTTGAAAATTATAGGAAAAATAGAAATAAACTTAACCAGTCTATAAGAAAGGCAGAGAGAGGACGTCCTTGAATTATGTCAAGACTTATGGTTTACAATATTTACAACTTCATAATGTTGAAAAACAATTTAAGATTTTCTTAATTTATCTAGAAGACATTAGACATAGGCTACTAAGACCCATAATAATAATAATAATTAGCGTCGGGCGGGGTGACGTGGACCACTTTAGGTATAACTTGGTCTCCCGACTCTCCCCTAATGCACTTTTTGGAATTTTTTTTTTTTGTAAATCACGGCCCTATAGTCGGGCATAAGCACAAAAAAAATAATAATGTATTCTAATAATAAAGCCGACAGTTTGAATAACGCCGAGTCAGCCCGACCGTGGAAGGGGTGAAGCGGACCACCATTGAGGGGTGACTCGGACCATCTGTTTAAATTCGTCTTTTACGTATAATTTCAATTTTATATTTTAATTTTTACTTAATATAATAATTATTTATCATATTAAAATTCGTAATAAGTAATAAAAATGTCAATAATGATAAATAAAATACGAATATAAATAAGGTGGTCCGATTCACCCCTCTCCGCCAAAAATTTTGACACTTTTTTTTTTTTGAACTCGTTTTTATTAAAATTTTCATTTTAAAAATTTTCACTTAATATAAGTAACTTTTTATTACATTTAAATTAATTATAATGTATTAAAAATGTCAATAATAATACGTAAAATAATTTAAAAACAATGGTGGTCCAAGCCACCCCTCCATCAATTTTTACGGCGTGGGTGAATCGACTGCTAGGCCCCGTTGCCACTAATACTGCTTTGGACTGTAATTTACTTTTGCTAGTTTAAAAGCTAACATACTCGAGTGTATCCACTGAAAAAATAATTAAAAGCGATCCACAATTTTTCATTTTATAACGAAGTTAAAAAAACTCACATTTTTCAAAAGTGAAGTTCTATTGAAGGAAATTTTGTACCCTAATTTCTAACATTTTTTAAAAATATAAAAACTTTCTAGAATTAAATATGATCTAAATAAAACTTGTAGTACTACCGCGTGGCTATTAAATGAGCGAAAAAAAAAAAAAAAAATTTTATTATTTTTTTTTTTATTTAGGGTGGACCGAATCACCCCGCCTAAAGAGGCGGGCCCGGTCACCCCGCCAGACGCTAAATAATAATAATAATAATGTATTTCTCAATATAACCAAATTTTTAACAACATACGGTAAATATATTATAAAATTAATAGCTACCATAAATATGGCAAGGCTTGTATTATAAGGTTTAACAAATCCAGGAGTTTGGACCAGATTGAAATTTTCCCCAAAATTTATAACTAATTTCCACACTAAGACATTATAATAAAGCAAAAAAATATCTTAATTTTCATAAAACAAATATTGTGATCTTTTAAATGTTGAGTTTATGCAAATAATACCATCAAAATAATGTTAGCCAAATTACCTTAAGGAAATATATATGTTAGATTTTTCATCAGATTATATTACACTTTGTAGAATCAGCTGAATTAGTCTAATATTTTCTTCGGCAGATTAGATATTTCACAATACACAATTTAAAAATACTTTGGTAAATTTTTGTAGGAATAGGAATATAGAGACAGTAAAAAGCCACATGGGCCTATCGAGACTGTCCCAGTCAACCCACTACCCAAACATGCTCATGCAAATCCACAAAGCACCCTAGGGCTTGTCAATTTGTTGTAACTACAAATCCACCAATTTGGCTTAGTCAAAACTAATGATATATAAATATGATACCCAAACCATCCACATGCATTAATAACTAAGTTATGGTCACACATGCCATCTAACAATAACTGCTATAACTAAAAACCCGCCAATTTGGCTTTGTCAATATATTATATGATACCCAACCCATCCATAAACGAATCTAACCGTTTCTTAAATGTTGCAATCGAGTCACACTCAACAACCTCCTCTGGCAGACTATTCCAAAATTTAACAACCCTATTACTGAATGCATGCTTTCTTATATCAAGATGGCATGCTTTCTTCTTAATTTTCTTATTATGCCCCCTGGTCACCTGTCCATGTTCACTATGAAAAATTTATTGGTCTCTATATTATTAATAGATGTTAAATCATTTTGTAGACTTGTAATCATGTCCCCTCTGAAGAAATCGCCTTTCTACAGAAAACATGCCTAACTCCTTCAGCCTCTCCTCCATAGCTCTTACCCCTCAAACCCAGAAAAATCCTTGTTGCTCTACGTTGCACTCTCTCTAGCATTACTAGTCTTTCTTTAAATAAGGGGCCCAAACTTGTGCACAATACTCTATACTGGCCTAACATAGCTATTATTACTGTTTACTTATACTTCCTTGCTCTATGTAAACACATTGCGAATTTATACCCAGCATCTTATTAGCTTATTTCTAGCTTCCAAACATTGATTTAGCTACTTTCAAATTTATGCTTATAATCACACCTAAATCTGTTTCTTGGTCCACAGATTCAAGCCACTCCCCATTCATAGTTCGTAGTTAAAACTTTTATTTGAGTAACCTAGTGAAGAACCTTACACTTTTTACTATTAAAATTCATTTACCACTTATCTGCCACCCAAGAAGTTTATCAAGATCATTTGAATCTTTATACATCCTTCACTATTCCTAACTGAGGTGGGCCACTTTTAGTATCATCTGCAAACTTAGAAAACCTTGCATTTAAGTCCCCTGGTCTAAATCATTATATATATGAGGAAACAATAGTGGCCCCAGCACTGAACCCTGTGGGACACCACTCTTCACTATTTCCCATGATGATTTATTCCCATTTAGTTGTAGACACTGTTTTCTATTCCGCAACCACTCTTTAATCCAACCATGTACCACTCCACTTATACCACATTGCAATAACTTCTTCATCAGCCTTATATGGGGAAGATTGTGAACAGCTTAACAAAATACTAGGGATAGAACATCAAAGGTTCTTCTGGGTCAAGCCAGTTCAGCAATGAGTTCGATAAAATTCTAAAGGAAAAAAAAAAAAAAAAAAAAAAAAAAAAAAAAAAAGAAAAAAAAAAAAACGGTTTGTCTGACATTGACTACCCTTTCTGAAACCGTTCTGGGAGTCATACAATACCTTGTATCTTCTTAAATATTTCTCTATATGCATTTTAGTAATTTTCCAGTATGTATACAACAAAAGATGTTAAGCTAACTGGCCTATAATTTCCAAAATCTTCCTACTACCTTTTCTTATAAATAGCACAACATATCCATTTCCAGTCATCTGGTACCTCCCAAAGTTATAGATCGCTTAAAAATCAAATACAGTGCCTTTGCCATGCTGGTACTACCCTCTTTCAGATTCTACCATATATCCCATCAAGCCTTGCAGCTTTACCTGGATCCAATATGTCTAATAAACGTTTAATATCTTTATGTCAAAATTCAAATTCTGTAAGTCTATTTGTTACATGCATACAAGAACTATTGTTCTCAAACTATTATCTAATCTTTCGTCAGTAAACACTGAGCAAAATAAGCATTGAAAAAATGAATTATAACCCTTTATCTAAACTCACTAAATTTCATCCAATTACGAATACGACCAATTGTCTATTCTTACTTTTAAATTTTATAAAAGCTAAAAAATTCTTCAGATCCTTATACTATTCCTTTGCTAAATTAATTTCTGCCTCTCTCTTTGCCTTTCTTATTGACTGGTTAAGTTTGTTTCTATTTTTCCTATAATTTTCTAAATCATCTTCCCTATACACTACCCCTAATATTTTAAAAACATCTATGCTTATACATTAATTTATCTACTATCTCTCATATTCCTATAAGCAGTTTTCTCTTTGCCCACGATAATGGGTTTATCTTTTAAAACATACTGACTGAATATTCATTAAAATTTGCTTAAAATGTTCCCACATGATAAAACAGTTTTGGTCTTTAAACTCTTTATCCCAGTCAGTTATACTAAGCATGTCACGTAATTTGGTAAAATCACCATTTCGGAAATCTAAGATCCTTTCCTTATTAACTTTATATGCGGTTATAAATTCAACCTTCTATATTATTATAACATCTAAATAAATCAAAATTTCTTTATGAACTGTAAAAATAAACATGTTTAATCAGGAAATTAATTACTATATAAAAGGAAAGATACTAATATAATTAATTGAAATGTATTAAATAGTAGATACTCTGTTTAATTAATCATTCTCTTGATACTAAAAATACAATATCTAAAGTACTAACCCAGTTCAACATGCCTTATACTTAATAAGATATTAGAGGAAATTTTATAAATATATAGCTATATATTGCTTACACAGTTATTATCCTTTTCGGTAAATATCTAGTATTTGATCTAAATATTTTCTGAAAAAATTTTCTAAGTTCAAAAAAATTTCTAAGTTCAGAAAAGTTAAGTTAAGTTTTTTTTAAGAAAATTCTTTAGTGGCAAGCTTCTGGAATTATGCCAGAAGCTTGCCACTAAATAATTTTCTTAAAAAACTTAACTTTTCTGACTTAGAAATTTTTTTCAGAAAATATTTAGATCAAATACTAGATATTTACCTCCTTTTCAATATATTATATATATATATATATATATATATATATATATATATACAAGGGCGTACGGTAGGGGGTTTGGGGTCAGAAAACACCCCCTGAAATGCAAGACGTGTCCAACGGTGAGTCTTCAACTCAAGCATACCCAATGCTCAATTCTTTACTGAAGGTCAGTTTATTGTAACACTTTTTGTCCTTTAATTAAAGGACAAAAAAAGTTACAAAAAAAAAATTACAAAGCTCTTTTATCCACTTTAGGACTATCTAAAATAGTTCAAAAAGTCGATTGTGATTTAGTAGAATCATGTGGCTACCTTTGTAATCTTATAGCCGTTATGAATGAATGGCGTTCAAATTCAGAATCTGTTTAAAAGCACTCTTGAAGAAGTTACGTACCTTGCTTCGAAATTTAATGTAACGATTTCGATCCCCCGAAGTGCTTCTCGCCAAATGAAAGTATCTGGTTTAAATAATATTGAACCTGAGCATTATTATTATAGACAATTGGTGTTGTTCATTCAATTTTTGGATAAAATTATTATAGAATTAGAAGAGCTATTTCAAAAACATAAGGACTTATTGTCCGTTCTTCAGAAATTTATATCACGATATTGTGCTAAGTTTACGTTTTCTGAACTCCAAATCTGTTGCAGATTTTATGAAAAGTTTCTTCCTAGTCCAGGAAACTTGGGAACTGAATTTAAATTGTGGAGACAGAAATGGAATGACAAAAATTATGATGCAAGACCTTGCACTGCAATAGATGCATTGGTTAGTTGTAATAATACTATCTTCCCAAATATATGAAGCTACTACAAATTTTAGCAACTCTCCCTGTTTCAACCGCAACAACTGAAAGATCATTTTCACATAGACGTTTAAAAACTTACTTAAGGAAACTCAAGGGACAAGATCGTTTTGACAGGCTTTAGCCTTTCTTAAATTCACAGGGAAATCGAAGTAGATCCCGATTCAGTAAATTACACTTTTTGCAAAAAAAGTCCCAGGAGAGAAAATTTTTTACTATAAGGTAAATTTTGCTCATTTATGTTCTTATATATATATAGTATATATATATATATATATATATAATATATATATATATATATTATATATATATATATTATTATAATATTATATATATATATCATAACGAATATAATTTCAAGAACCCCCCCCGAAATTTTTGTCACACTTTCTCTCGTATGTATTATATATATATATATATTATATATATATATATATATATATATATATATATATATATATATATATATATATATATATATATATACCGTATATAAATTAAGAAAAAGAAGTTAGTAATAAGAATATTATATATAGTATATAGCTAATAGTATAACGAATGCCATTCTCAGCTCCTTGCAATATAATACAGTATATATATATTTAGTTTTTTTTCTTAAGTCATTGTTATTTAATTTTTTTTTTTTTCATTTGGTTTGTTCATTAATCAATGTGATATTTCATATATTTATTTTTATTGATGTTTTGTATTTTTCTTTTTAGAGGATTTTTTGCTGTCTAATAATAAATCTTTGTCTATCCATATAATAAGATGTAACTGCAATTTATAGCATTTATTACATTTGTTTTCTGGAAATCTTTCGTGGACAGTAATATTATAATATACATATTTAAAAAGCTTCTGGTGCAGCTTTATTACTTGATTAATTTTCCAAGGTAAGCTTTACATACAAAGTAGTAATGTTTTCAGTATGATAAATGAATGAATGTAAAAATATTTTTTTATATTCGTATATTAATCAGGGTTGGCATTGATTAAATCAAATTGATTTAATCTGTTGATTTAATCAATTGATTTTTTTATGAAAAAATCTTGATTTTTTTGATTATTTTGATTTATTTGATTTTTTTTATTTTTTTAGGCAAATTTTTTTTTTCTAAATTAATAATTATTAGCTACTAGTTATCACCTGGTTAATGATAAGTATATTTCATCTATATAATAAGCAAATTCATCAATGTAGTTTCTAATCATTTTCAATAAAGAAATAAATAAAATTAGATTCCTCAGATATATATATATATATATATATATATATATATATATATATATATATAATATATTAATTATATATTATATATATTATATACTTTATAATATATATATATATTATATATATATATATATATATATATATACAGTAGTACCTCACAATAACGGCGTAATTGGGACCAAACCCTCGCCATTAAGTGAATTAAGGCTTTTTTTGGTGCCTCACGAGTGCCTGCAAGCAAAACTACGTAATATGTACCAATATATATTAAGTGTGCAATAGCGCTAACTATAAAACAATAATAAGAAAGGGAAATTTACACACTGTTTACTTTTAAATATATAATTTAGTACATATTTTAATTATTACAATTAAAAAGGAAAATAGAAATATAAAATTTTAAATACAAATATTTTTATTTTGAGGATGCCATTTCTTCGTCCGACCGTACAATGGATGTTGGCCAATCTTCATCATCTGAATCTACAAACAAATGCCTTCGCTTTAGCAGACGTGTGTTAGTGATGTAGTTGGTGTGGAATCTGAAGTTGATGTCGGGTCAGACGTTTCATGGGTAGGGATAGTGCTCTATTGAAGAAATTTCAACAAAGAAGGACTGTCTCATAGAGTGCCTCTTCTTCTCGAAGTACAACTTACTATAAAATGCAATGGCATTGTGTTATGACAAGTATTATCTTTTTGACATCTTCAAATGTTTAAATCTCATTAAAGTATACCTACAGTTAAAGTTAAAAATTCGTCAAAGAGATACAGAACATTAGAAATCAGCTTTGGCGATAGCTGTCTGTTCGTCGTTTCCTTTCGCAC
Organism: Trachelipus rathkii; assembly: GCA_015478945.1. Classification (NCBI taxonomy): domain Eukaryota; kingdom Metazoa; phylum Arthropoda; class Malacostraca; order Isopoda; family Trachelipodidae; genus Trachelipus; species Trachelipus rathkii. The sequence continues at coordinate 22,094 of JABUQX010013375.1, forward strand.
ACACTGAGTAGTCAAGAGTGCCGTTATACGAGATCGCCGTTAAGCGATAGCCGTTATTGCGAGGTTGCTACTGTTTAGTATATATAATATTATATATATATATATATATATATATATATATATTTATATATATAATATATATATATATATATATATAATATATATATAATTTAAATAACTTATGTAAAACTAAATAATAATTATATTACTAAGCTTATTATTAATTAGGGGTAATAATTAGGGTTATTTACTAATTTTATCAAAATTTAATAATAAAAGCAATTTGTGCTAAAAAATCAAAGAAATCAAAAATCATTGATTTTTTAGTTTTGATTTTTTGAGGCCAATTTTTTTTTTTTTTTTAATAATAATTATTCCTAGTTATCACCTGCTAATGGTTAAGTATTATTTTCATCTATATAGATAAGCAAAAAGTCATTCAATGTTAGTTCAAATCATGTTATATAAAGAAATAAATAAAATTAGATTACTCAGATATTATACAGTTACTAGCTATATAATTTAAGATAACTAAATATAAAACTAAATAATTAATTTATTACTATTTTTAATTAATAATTAGAATTATTTACTAATTTTATTAGTCCCCATAAAATAAAAAAAAAAATACCAAAGAAATCAAAAAATCAAAAAATCAATTGAATTTTTTTTAATTATTTTTTTTATTTTAGGCATTTTTTTTTTACTCTAAAAATAATATTACTATTATCACCTGATTTTATGATAAGTTTATTTGATCTATATAATAAGCAAATTCATCAATAGTTTCATATTTTCAAAAAGAAAAAAATTAAAATTAGATTACTCAATATATACAGTTGTAGCATATATATATATTAAATAAAATTATGTATATATATTATATATAATAATAAATTATATATATATATAATAATAATATATATATATATATATATATATATTATATAATATATATATTATAATATAATATATATATAACCTCCTGGGGGGAGGAGCAATGACAGCAAAATGGCCTAAACATAAACTTGATTTTAGTTTATGAAGTAATGTGATTTTGGCAAGTAAGTATTATGAGTTAATAGTCCAAATCTTAACATTTAGGAAAATGTAATAAAACAATTATTTTTCCTACTTGAATAGATGAAAAAGCACATGCTGAGGTAGAATGATCACTTTTCAGACCTCAAAAGTTCAAACAAGTTTTTCAATTTTTTTCCTATTTAAGGAAGAAAAATCAGTTACAGAAACCGAAAACATGGGTAAAACGGAACGGTATTGGTTAGCTATTGACCAATGGAAGCATAGTTCATATATCTCCCTCAAAGTTGGGTGGGGGGTGTTCACATTTCAACCTAGCAAGTAAAAAAAACACATGAACAGGGTTTTGTCATATTATACCCCAAAAGTGTTTCACCTCTTTCCCAAAAAAAAACTGTTCACGTTTTATCCTGGTCACGTCAGACCCCCCCCCTCCTTGAACGTGCCTAAGGGCTGCTCATCCACTCGTAACACCATGAATCGATTTCCAGACCCTCTAAACATAGAGTAGACACCAAGTTCAACTCTGCAGCTCGAAAAATAAAAAGTTGAATACCTGCACTAGAAAAAGGGGGGTAAGGGAAATGTCTATACTAACTCATACTAGGAGTGACTCAATCACCTTTAAAGCCACACCAAATCGACTCCCATTAACCTTATAAACATAGCGGGAGACACCAATATTTAGTGCATTTCCTCCAATAGGACATGTCATGCTAAAAAAGGTAGAAAAGGGGGGCGGGGTGGGGTACTAACTCATGGGAGCATCCTAGCACCTTATAATACACACCAATCGATCCCCCCCATTTACCCCCGTATTATAAACTAGGGGGTAGAACCAAATTAGGTGTTATTCTATGATGTAGGTTACGCTTACTAGAAGTGCTAGAACCAGCTGGGTTGGTTCGGCATTTCTAGCCATCATTTCAAAAAAAAGGTTAGTAATTTCAATTTATTATTTAATGTTAGTTTATTTAGGCCAATAATTAACATTTATTTACAATATTGAAAGGTACAAGCATTTCTTTGTGGTAAAATAGGTGTTCATGTTATACCCCACATTGTTCATCATTTGCCCCTTTTGGGTGTAAAACGTGAATTGAGGTTTCCCCCAATAAAGTTTTGTAAAAAACAAAATTAATAAAATAACCTAATACAATCTTCACAACTTTACTGATGTTATTTTTTAAATTTTCGAGATTTTCAAAAAAAATTTAAATTCTAGACAAGAAGAGAGTTTTTTTAATATATACACAATAATTTCCCCAGGATGTATTATATATATATATATATATATAATATATAATATTATATTATATATATATTATATATTATATAATATATATATATTATATATATATATATATATATTATATAGATATATATATATATATTATACCCAGTAAAAACGGGGCAATTCGGTCCAAAATCAGGGGTACTCAAAATGCTAAAGTTTATGGAGACTTTATTTTTTTTTTTTCAAATTTTTTTTTTATATGTTAATGTTATCCTTTGGGAGTAGAATTAGTATAATTGTATTGGTATATATAATATAGGATTAATGTTAGACGATAAGTAACGTGGAACGAATTGCCCCACGATTTTTGCCCGGGGCGCCCGGCCAATCCTCCGGCCCTCCACCAGCTCAAGACAATATTATACAAAATTAAGGCAATCCTCCATTACAAAGCCTGGTTTTATCTTAATAAACCTATGATAAGTCAGTTTCATTGGTTAAACACCTCCACCACTCCCGCGCCTCCCTCATTCTACCCACACCATTATTAACGGAACATCTTGCGCGTTTGAACACACCGCTCACACTCAACACCATCGTTCGTTTCTTCGTTCAACACTGCCAAACCATCGATAACACACACACAGGCTCGCCCCCTAACGCTAAGAATCCCTCTTCATCTGTACGGTCCTGCCTACTTCTTCTTTCATCTCGTATCATCGAGCGCATTCAAGGCAATCCTTCCTACCTTGGTGACGCGTCTCTTTTACGATGCGCGACTCGTTTGACACCAAACCATGCAACCGCAACCAATGCCTGTTCTGCACAACAAACATCGACACGCCCAAGCCTCAACCGCGTTTAGGTCTCTTTCTCAAACCATCTCAATCGGTCATCCTACACACTATTAACCTCTTCAAGACCCAATCTCGGGTTTGACCAAACTAATAACACATGTTCGAGTTTGCGTCTCCGTCTTGTCCAAACGCCCAACATCGCTCAAAACATGCTCACCCCAACACGTAAGGAATTCTCCTCCCATTCCTTTCTGCCTACCTTCCTGCATTCACACAGAATTAAGGCAATTCTTTACCGCTCTGGCTGCCCACGCATTTCTTCTTCTCTTTACCGACTTCTGCGCCCTGCCCCTTTGCACCCCAAACCCAACGAACGTTACAGTAAAAATCTCTGTACAGCGCTTGCATTCCTTTCTTATTTTATACTTTCACCAGCATTCACAGGACAACTCCCCTTTACCTGTTCCGCCGCTCGCCAGCGCTTTCTTTACCGACTTCTTGCCCGCCTGGTTGACCAAAAAACGCAACCGCAACGCCTCGTTCTGACCCACACAACCACGCAATGGGCCGGGCCCCAAACCACAACTCGAACCACACGCGCCCCCTTCTAGACTACTACCGTTCTCCGTCAAGAACCCACCTGCCACAGAACGACCACACACTGCTCGAAGGCTCTGCGCACATCATCAGCAAAACGTATTCCTTTGCTTCTCCGCCCCCGCTCCGCTTACCCTCTTCGCGTCACGGCTGTCGACACCCATCTTGCTGACAACACCCCAAACCCTCTGTACAGCCCTACTCTAGCCCCCTACCTCGCTGCCCGCAACAAACACTTTACCTACCGATCTTGCTGCTAAAAGTGTAAACAATCTATTTTAACACCTCATCTACCCCCCCCTACTTCCGGAACTCCCTTTCTGTAAACCGCAGTATCTAACAACACTCCCTTAACTTTCAATGACACGATTCTCCAACTGTGGACCGACATCCTGCCCCCACCCGCATCACCTCTTCCACTAATCACCTGGACCCCGATTCAGCTTCATGTCTAAGGTTGTACTGTCAAAATAACCCCATCATTCACCTCTTCCCCTATAATTCATGCGCACTCTCGCCCCATCTCAAGGTCTGTCACTATTTTACCACGCTACTCACCCTCTTCCTCCTCCCGGCTCACAACTCACACTGTCCCAGTCTTATTTTGACTGCTATATTCTTAGCCACCTTAGCCCTAAAAACTCTCTACCCCCGACTCTACCTACGTGCTCAGCAAACGACCAAAAAACAACATCCCAAAAACTTCCAACTGCCGCATTAACACTAACCACCGGTTTCATACCAAAAATTAATACCTACGACATTCAAAGAACATTATTCTTACATCGTTAAAGATCTACTATTTACCCATCGCTAAGGCCCCTCATTTGACGCACCCCCCCCAGGCACCCCCCGCAACATGCCCCCACCCCCGCTGGTCCCCGCCCACCATCTGCCCCCATGGCACCGAACTTACCCCCGCTTCCTCTCGCGCTTACTCACTACATTTCACAAACTCACCTTCACCATTAAACTAAACTCAATAATTATACTTACTAAAATTAATTAGGTATATATTAGACATTTGCGATTAGTAACCAAATAATAATAATTAATTAATAAAATGGTCAATTTGTGCCTGAAAAAAATAAAAAAAAATCAAATAAATCAAATATATATCAAAATAAAATCATTGATTTTTTCGATTTTTTTGATTTTTTAAAAAAAAAAGATGGTAAAAAATCACCAACCCTGATTATTATTATCATACGAATAATAATGAACATATAATGCATGAAAAAGATTCACTGTTATGTTAAGAATTTTAAATGTAGTTTAAAAATTTTGTTAGGTACCAAGATTACAATATTAGAGAAAAAATAATTAATAATAATAATTCTTGAACAAACTGTAATAATATTAATACAGTTTTTCATATTAGTTTTCATTTTGAAATTATAATATTATATAATATTATATATTATATATATATATATATATATATATATAATTATATATATATATATATTATATGATATATAATATATATTATATAGTATAATTATATAGGTAAATATTGTGAAAAAATTTTTACTTCCCAATTGTACATTTTCATCATTAAATATAAACCACTATTAAAAATAAATATTGAACAGTAAAATTTCGACTTAAATATTGCTAGTAAATTCAATCCGCCAGGTCACATTGGGACACCATACTGCGGTCAGTATAAAAATTTTCCATATTGAATCATGTTATGCCGTTTCTTACGTTACTTAGTCACTACCGTATTGGTATTCCGTCATAGTCTGCTTTTAGTAACTTGTCAGGATAGAAATAGTATTGTGTATTATTATTTGAAATGACACTCCGTTTAGTACTTAAATGTGGAAATTATAAACAATATAGTGTCTTTTCTTTTATTAATATTAAAAATTATCACGGCAGTTTTCAATAAGTTATGCCACTTCGATCTCAGCTTTTTTAAGACGGTTAAAGTTAACTTGTATAAAGTTTAAGTTAATTAAAGTATAGGAATTAACGATATCTTTTTAAAATGAGAGAAAACCCTTTCAAAAACCTTTGGAAATTCCTATCCGTAATAATAAATCATCATCTTGTCATAATAACTGTCTTAATTAATGATAATTTAAGTAATTGTTCTCTAAAAGAGTATTTAGGAAGGCCTTCCAATCGTGTACTCCAATAACTTTAATGAACTTCGGAATTCGTCAACCGGAAGAACAATTTATTAAAGGTAAATATAGTTCTCTAATTTAAATATTATAGTACTTTTTTTCCACAAAATATGTCAATCAAATTAGTCTGGTGTCTTGAAGATTTTCGTCTATCCATTATCAGGTCAATTAAATAAATTTTTGATATTATTGAAAGGGTTTGCGATCTATGCGATATCGTTTTACTTAATTTAAAAAGGTTACTGTTCAAGCCTTAGACAGTACGAATAAGATATAAATCTGCAACCATTAACAGCCTAAAGAGGAATCACCTAAGTGCAGAATTTGAAAGTATTAATGAATCAAGTTGCGTATTAATTTAAAAAGTTGATATAAGTTAATAAAATTAAACTGTGTAGAAAACTTAAAAGTTATTAAAATTATAAGTTTCTGGCATGCTGTTACCATTGTGGCGATAAATTAATGACACGATGGCCGTGTTCTTAAATGGTAGGAATTCGCATTGGTATTGAAAGGTTTTTGTAAATAGTCTTTTTATAGTAATAATGAGGTATAATCGATTTTATATATTGCTATATTATTTCAATAATTATTTATATTAGATTATCATTCTCCAAAATCGATATTTTGTGATATCGATTATAATATCATAGTTTTAATAATCGATATTTTGGTTGATATAAGCTATAAAACTCTCCTTGACAAGTGGAGATAAATTCAGTTTTTTGTTCATTTGTTGTTAATATATGTTATTATAATATGTAAACTACATGAAGCTTATTAATAATAATATTAATTATCTAAAATTAATGTTTTGTAATATAAACAAATGTCAGTGTGTTCGTTTCCTTGAAATATTTTATGAAATTTATGAAAATGAAAAATGTTTGTAATATAGGCTACCCCTAGGAGCTGAAAATCAGTTTTTGATAAAAGTTTTTTGAAAGCCTATAGGGTAGTTGTAGGCCTATATATTTTAATCATATGACACTGTTGCTTGAATTTATAAGCAAAATATTTTTTAGATATTAAGCATTTTGAACATATGCGACGATAATTTATAAAATTTAAAAAATGTGCAATTAATAAAAAAAACATCCAACAAGATAATAAATTAAATTAAATTGAATGTGTGTAAATACTAATGTACAGTGGGTATTATTTTTGCAAATTCTCAATAATATGAAATAAATAATTTATGTTAAAATTTATGAAATTGATGAAAGCATGATTGATGTATTGATGGAATCTGAGCTTGAAAGGCCTAAATATGGACTCTGAAATAGAAAGTCAAAGTGATTATTATTTAGAATTAGAAATTAAATTAATAATTGTAATGAATTTTATTTATATTAATAGAGACTGCTATATACATAATCCTATATTTCTTGATAGTTTTGTGGGAATGCTTAATATAACATGAATCACATACTAATGTATAAATTGCCCACAATGAGTTGTTCTAATTTTGATGGAAAATTTAAATAAAATTAGTTTTCAAGTTTTTTTAAATCGTTATTGATATATTGTTGGTAAATAACCTCTGAAATTAATTGGACTCTGTTAAATTATATGTACCGTTTAAGTTTGAGATTATCCTTTATGTATTGTCTCACATTTTATCAATCCATTATCCTGAACATTATAAAAGTAGCAGTTTAGAATTGTTGAAGCTTGAATATTTGGATAACAAACCAATAACAATATTGATCTTGCTGAGAGAAAGTGCAGCATTGTAATATAGAATTCTAATATGAATAAAGATTTTATCTTTTAAAAAATTGCCATTATAATAAATCAGGTGCTTATTATTTACGTCTTAAAGTGCATAAATTGGATTTTACAATCTCAAAGAATCCAGGCTGTTGTTTGTTGTCACATATAGCTAGTTAAAAGCTACCTAATAGTATTGAGACCCTGATAACTTATGTAGAGACAATATTCTTGATATTTAATGAAATTTCTGTGGCAGTCATACTTACTAATTTAATAAAAAAAATAAAAAATAACCTAATTAAGTACTAGTTCTTCCTCAGATAAGAAGTATGTGTCCAAATCTCAAAAGCAAATAATATCATCTTGTGTACTACTCAAAAAGAAAAACATCTCAAAATAATGCTACAAGTATACAAGTAAACAGTATTCTTTGGCAAATTTTCAAACCTCGAGTAATAGTAAAAAGGTTTGATAAAAAGTGTAAAACTATGTTCTGCGGCCTCATTCTTAGGTACGTTTGTTCCTTGTTATAGCTAATTTTGAAGCAGAATTATAGAGTAATATGATTTTTTGGTTATGCGAAATAAGTAGTTGTGCTGCATTCACCACAGGTCACCATGTTTTGTAAATATTATAAAATAGGTTTCCGTGTAAATGTGGAAGAGATTCACATCATACAACCATTGGTGTAATGTTATAATAGTGAGGTGGTTTAAATTACAACGTCCATATCGATTGCATACTTTTTCATCAAAGTTTAGAGATATTGAATATTATTCCGCCTACTCACTTCTTTTATATATGGTTTTCAATGGTAAAGAAAAGGTTTTCAGATGTTTAATCGATACAGCGTCAAGTAGATCTTAATTCTAGAGAATGCTGGCTTGAAAAGTCTAATATCTATATAAATAGTCTTCCTGATAATGAATTATGTAAGTTCAACTGTTCTATTTGTCGTTCTAAAATATTAAAAGGTTTCATCAAACAATATTAACAGACTTTTAGCACACTAGTGTTTTGAGATGTTCTATAAAAAGAAATTTCCTTGTTTAAAGCGAGAGAACGTGAAGTCCCTGTTATGAGCATCCTCTACTAATTCATACTCTAGAGATAGTAATGACCACAAACTTCCGAATAAGCATATTAAATGTATGTATGTTTTACTTGGTATAGAAATTATAGACTTGTTTCCATCCTTTCAGACTGTACAATTTAAATTAGTAATAATACATATGGCAATAATAATTAAGTCCATAGGTAATATTTTATAATTTTTTTAAGTAGGATAACAATATGTAGTTTTGGTTGGAAGACCAGAATAATAGTAATAAAGTAGAATTCATAACTCAGTCAAAATGTTGAAACAAATAAGTGCTGTTAATTCATAAAATTGAGATGCTGAATGTAATAAAGAAGGCCTGATATACACAAGTGTATTGGTTATTAGAACCTATCCAAAGTTATATTTCAATCCCATTGAACAGTTTTTTGGATTTCAGATATGACATATGGTTTGGAATCTTTTTAAGCCTGGAATCCTTATGGTTTTCAAGCTAAGACGTAAGACATTCTGATCATCTGTAATAATATGTCAGTTGTTTCATTTATGTATATCAGAAGATGATTTTCAAAAGACAAACCATTATTCAGTAAGTCCTTCCTTTGGATGAAGACTTCAATAGAATTTAGTTCCTAATAATTAAATATCTTTAAATATAGTCAACATATGTTTAATAAAATAACTCAAAATATTAAAAGTATACTTTTGAATATAATATGATGATAAAAAAATTGAAAAAGTCATTATAAGATGCTGCACAGCTTCCAGTTATTAGTAAATATTAAATTCATTCCTCATCGTATCCTTATTAATAAGGGGCTAAACGAACATAGTAACCACTAAAGATTAAGACCATGTTTTATATTGTCACTTTGAAAATGTAATAAATAACCTGTCCCGGACGTAGCATCTTAGTGAGGTTCTGCTCGCAAGATCTCACTTTTAAACTACTACTTGTGTTCATGAAACTTTAATTCACTGTTGTGTATGGAGCGATTGTAAAACAGGCGTTTTTGTAGTGATGTTAGGTGAAATAGATAGAAGTTGGACATGATATAGTGTTTCACTCCTGTGGTTTAATAGTACGGGCAGACTGGAAGCTTAAGTGTATCCTTCAACATTTAATATTTGGTTTTACATTCCTCCCCATTATACTGCTATATATGAAAATATTCTGCTTCTATAGTATCCACATGATAGATTGTACTGAAATATTTATCCTCAGGTTCTATGTGTGATAATTTAATTATTTACAAGCAGTCAAGAAGATAAGTGAGATTATTTAGGATTATTATCATCAATTAAGAATACGATTGGGAAAAGTAAGGGGCGTTTTATCTTGAGATTCTGGTAATAGCAACTCGGTAGTTTGCGTGTTAAGTTTCAAGGAATGAAAACTCTTTGTAGAGTCTTCTAGTTGTTATTTGAAAAGATCTTGGATATAGTTTCAATGTGTGATTGACTGTATGGCATAATAATAGAGTAGGAATAATCTGGAGAGATGTTCAACTGAAGGCGTCTAATTGTTGTCTTTGAGTATTTCTCAAGCTTTTCGATTCCTCTTAACTTGCTCTTCCTTATTTGTGTTAGGGGTAAATTTGTTGATGAGTACAAAGTTTGGCCTAGCAATAAATTTGGCTTGGGAAGAGAAGAGGCTTGTAAGAGGATACTGAAAGAGTGGTAGTTAATCTGCGCCAATAAGCTGCGAACGATCTGTATACGATTCAGAAACTAGGAGGGCTCTTCTTGATGGGAATTAAGTATTGGCTTGTACATTCTTTTTTTGTGACAGTTCTGGAAGTGTTTATGGATTGTTTATGTTGATGGAGTGGATATATGGATTAATAAAAGCTTCCTTATATGCAAAGCCAAAGGTTATGTCTGCCAATACGGCCTAGGAGTTATAGTATCCCGTCCCTGAGCTTGATGGGGTTATTTTTGGCCCTTGAAATGTTCTTACCTAATTATTTTGGTAAGCTATATATATATATTATTTGAATTCATAATATTGCTGTTGGGCATTTCACATTGTAGGTTTTGAGCTGGTTATTTAACCAGCAAACTCAATAGTTTAAATATCTTAAGTTTTTAAAATAATAGTAATAAATTGATATATGGATGGCTTATATTACTTCCATCAGTTAAGAAGTACAGGTATAATGTTGTACTATTATATATTAAATACAGCAAAATTTAGTTTATATGATGAATAAACTAGGAATTTCTACTTTGAAAAAAATACAAAGAAAAATTTCCAATATACTAGAAAAATTAAGCATTATTAAAACAAATCTCGCTGTAAAATCACTCGCTGCAAAGAAATGTTAATTTCTCTCTCTCCCTCTTATTTTGTTGCGAATAAAAAAACTGTTAACGATACAAGTTTTTGGCGACAAAATTAGTTTACTCGTCGCGAATATGAACTTTGATAATAATTTATTACAAGCCTTTGGCTAAATATTAATAAGTATATATAGATTACCAGCAAAAGCTGTAAGTATTGCTTATTTAGAATTAATTTGAATTGTTGTTAATTGAAATTAATTTTTAAATTGAATATAAACAGTAAGGTAAATAGTAACTGCCTTGAAAGATTCAGATATTCCTTCCTTAGTTTTGAACTTGAATCTCTTTTCCTTGACGAAAAAAGGCTATTTAAGAAGTAATGGCAGGATTAATAAGGCTCTTCTTATTAGCTATGAACAAGCTAATCCCATATTAATGGAAAGAAATCATGGCTTTACATTGCTATTATTTAAATTATGTCCATGTATGTCAAGTTAAAGTCACCCTTGCATTGGTACTATCTAATGTACTATCATGAAATCAAGTGTGTGGATACCTAAGTGGTATTAGCTGCTAGTAAGATCTGTGTTTATTAAGTTGCATTTACATATGCAGTAAATACAATCTCTTTTACATGGTACCCACGTTTCATCTGCATACCTAGACCACACAATGAATCTCATAAAAATCCTTTACCAACATCACAGGTTTATTGATTTCATCCTCTTCATGTATAATGTTTCAAATAAACTAATACATCCTTCAAAGTTAGGAGAAATGTATATCTTAATTTTCACTCGTTAAACATTCAGATAGCTGTTACTACTAGAATCTAGTACCCTCTATAACACCTCTGATCTTTTCTGTTAGCCTTCAAAATGGTTTTGTAACAAATTTTATGTATATCCATCGTTTACATCTATAGTGACTAATGCTATTATTTTATAAGTGGTGCACAATATATTAGAAGAGTCCTTAATACCATATGCTCAAGTAGGAGTTGATATAAAATCAGATCAAATATGTAAAAAAATTTAACCTTTTTTCTCCATGCAAGGTATGCCATTGGAAAGGTAATTATAAATAATGAAACTAGTGTCGTATAAATAGCTGTGGAAGTAGAGTAATGACCTATTTTAGTAATCTTCTAACCACTCTGTCTGACATAGAAATGCCATCAATTCCCAGTCACCCTCTATACCTATAGATCTTTTTTGTTACCTCTGAGTGGAGGCAAATACGCCCAAGTTTTTTTTGAAAGTCATGTTTAATAGTAATTTAATTTTTTAAAAGTAATTTTGATATAGATATATCATCCTATTGTTATATAGGACGGTACTATGATTTCTACCCTTCATAAAACATATATGAACTCTATGTAGAGTTCAGTTGTTGTGCTATGAGTAATATTTCTCCTATAGTCTCGTGGAACGGGTTAGACACTTGTTTCATGGGTATTTGGGAAGATTAAAGTTAAAAATTAGGGTGATGTGGTGCTAATTATTAGGACATCAATATAACCACGCCATTTTGGATAGATTAGGTAGAGTGTTTGGAGGATGTTATAATTGCGTCACGATAATAACATCAGATCAGTAAATTAAATACAGGTTCTGGTGAAGAGTGTTATTTGCATTTCAATCAGCAAGCCGTTTACTCCCCTTCGAAATTAATATCAGGAGGTGGTTTGTTTTATCATAATACAACACCTGATTTACAGATATGACAACAGCAAACTAGACCGGACCTTCTGGAGTTATAATAATAATAATAAAGCCAATATTTTCCTTGCATCTGTTACCTCTTTATATACAGAGGCAGTTTATGCTAATCCAATTAGTCTGATCTATAAATTAAATTGCATTAAATAAATTTTTAAAGTTGTTTAGGGAATTTATAGGTAGAGTTTAAGGTTTTAAGGTAAAAAGAAAAAAGTAACAAAAATATATTTTAACTATGTATATATATAATAATATTAAAGGAAACGCATAAGCACACAGCTTAAGTAAACACAAAGGATTGTATTGCTTCTTTTTGTAAGCAATCCTGCTGCCCGGAGTGTGGTGAAATAATTATTCATGAATTGGTACATTTTTCATTCATAAATATAACCCAGTTAAAATATAATAACTAGTAAAATTTCGACTTATAAATATTGCTAAGTAATATTCATCTCGCCATGTCCACATGACACCAACTGCGGTCTAGTATAAATTTTTCCATGTATTTGAACAGATATGTCTCTGTCTACTACTATCAATCACTGTATGGTATTCCGGTCAGTTTATGAGTTCTGCTTAGTAACTTGTCTTAGTATAGAATAGTTTGTGTATATTGTATTATAAATACACTCCGTTTAGTAACTTAAAGTGAAAGATAAACAATAAGTGTCTTTTTCTTTTTTATTAATATTAATTTAAATGATTCTACGCTAGTTTCAATAATTATGCCACTTTTCTGATTCACAGCTTTCTTTAATGACGGTAAAGTTTGAACTTGTAAAGTTTAGTTAATTAAAGTATAGGATTAACGAATCCTTTTAAAGATTGAGAGGAATACTCCTTTTCAAATACTTCTTTTCAAATATTCGTTTGAACTATTCATCATCGTTGTCATAATAACGTTCATATTAATGATATTTATAGTAAATAATAAAGAGTATTTTGGAAGGCCTTCCAATCGTGTACTCCAATAACTTTAATGAACTTCGGAATTCGTCAACCGGTGCATAGAACAATTATTATATGGTAAATATAGTTAATCTATTTTAAAAGTATTTATAGTACTTTAGTGTGAAAAACTAAAAATAGTCTGGTGGCGTCAAGTAGCCCTCTATCGTAATAATTATGCAAAAATATGAATTTGGATAATATATATATAATATTATATTATATATTATTTTTTTTTTTGTACCATCCACCTGTAGAGTATTGCCTGTCAGTACTACTACTCCAGGAATCTTCCCCATTAATATTTGCTCAATATCTGTTCGTTACCCCACTTACTTTCCTGTATTCGTCTTGTCCTCACATGTACAGCTCCGAAAATCCATCCATCTCTCCTCTGTCTCTCTGCTGTCTCCCCTCTGGTCTCCAATCCAGTGATATCTCTTTATTCTCTCATCTTTTCATCTAGTGATTGTGCCGATTGCTGGTTCCTATTTATTCCTATGCTGATGCCCGATTCTTTCCATATTTTAGGCTTTCCTTTCCAATTTATACTGGTTTTTATTAAATATTAACGTACCTTCTTAAATAAATGGACTTTTTTGGTATGTGGTAATTAGGCATTAAATAGTGAATTTAAATGTTTCCATATAACTATACTAATGCAGAATTGTGCAACCACTTAACCTATTAGAGTTGATCTAGGCAATTAATGGAGCATATTATCATGTTTCTGTATGTAGAATGATATATACATTAATTTATTATAACAGTTTGTGCAAACATAATTACACTGGAATATTGATAATTGGCAATTTTATTTATGTTTTTATATTTAATTTATTGATAAAAGTTTGTGAACTATGAAAAATTGCGACTATAACCTATTGTTTTACAGTGTCTTCCATTTATGGTTATTAAACTATAATTTAAAGAACATTTCTTTTTCTTTCTCTCACATCCTTCAATGAAAACTATTAATTGATCTAACCTTTTAATATGCTAAGTCCTGATAATTATTGTACATAAATAATTACATTATCTCTTAAGATTGCCATCTTGTCTCGATATGGATTTAATACATTTATAAGCATAAAAAATGCTGTTACTCCTAATTATCACAATTGGAAATGCTTAAGTTATAATCTAAAAGCTATAGTTTTTCTCCAATTCTCTGAAGTCTAGTTTGGTATCGATGGCGAGTTACACGTTCCCCCAATTGAGATGGTGGAGATGAGAGCGCATTTTTGCTGGCGAACGAGTAAATTCTTGGTAAGTAAATCTGTTGGCTCTTCCACCATTGATGAATCTGCATCTGTAGCTACCGGTTGTAGAGCATCTAATGTTCTTCAGTCATTGTGTCATTTTTCTGAGGTTTGAAGTTGAAGTTTGCTGATGGAGTTTCTTCTTGCCTCCCTGCTCTTTTGTTGCATTTGACTCTGGTGATGTATAAAATCCCTCTAATACATTGAGTCCAAAGCAAAATATATTGACCAGCTGCCTTGTATTAACCTTAAAGTTTCTCCAATTAATGGTCAATGTCACTTGGCGATGGTGACTTCTCTTTCCATGAGTTGCGAATTATCTATGCTGGCTAATTTTGAGAGCTATTTGTTTAATGAATCCTGATGAAATAGATGTGTTTTGCATACCTGTCTTCAGAGGCTTTGAATAGTCGTAATTCTTGTACGCTTGGATCCAAATAGTTGGCAAAGCTATAGGCATCTCGTTCCTCATATTCGCAAGACCTGCTTTTCAATTTGTATTCGAATAGTGCTGTAAGTGTGCTTCCAAGTTCTAAAGAATCTTTGTGGTTATCAGATCGATTGACGTTTTAATCATTGTGCTTCAAGACTCGCCACATGAGGAATTTTATTTTCAGTAGGATTGGCTGACCTTCACTAAGCTTGGAAATTGTAAAATTATGATTTAATTGTGCTATTTGAATTAATTATATATATATAATATATATACTATATATATATATTATATATATTATATATATTATATTATATTATATATTATATATAATAATAGTATAATATATATGTATATATTATAGTATATATATATTTATAATATATATTATATATATTATATATATATATATATGGCCAGCGTTCAGTATAGCCATCATATGTATCTTAAAAACTATATTATTGTTCTACAGTTAAAACTGGAATACATTTGCTGGAATGGCGTGGTTCCAAATTTTAGTCCTGGAGATATGTTAATAAAAAATATAAAAAAAATAAAAAAAAAAATAAAAAAATTATCACAATAACTTCAAGATAGTCTATCAGCGAAAAGAATTATATCTTACGTATGATAAGCATAAGAATGAAGTATAAATAAAAAAAAATTGTTAATAATTACAGCAATATGCTTAGAAGGCCTAATTTAGAGACCTTTTATGGTTTTCTTTCACTGTTTAAATTATGTATTTACATTTATCTTTTAAATTTTGCTTTGGGGCGTTCGATTTGCGACGGGGAACATAGGTGGTGACGTTTCCATATCCCCGTAGGGGTAGGGCGTGTTAGGATACCCCGCATCACCCATTAATACCAAAGAGCGGGGGTTCGGAGACTCCTCCCCCGGAGGGTGGGATATGTCCTTACCCGTATGTTTCCCTGTAAGGTCCGGAGACCCCGACTCCTGGCATCGGTGCTTTCAGTTCTTTTGTGGTATTTTCTTTTTGGTTGTATAATAACAATAATAAGCTAAAATTAATAGAAAGTCTATTTATTTAACTGAGTACAATTGTAGGATAGGCTCTCTAATCATATTTACTATAATTATTAACGTTTAATTTATATTTCATAACAATAATACATCACCCCCTTTCAGTGCGTAAATCAATTCCAGACATCTTTTCCCTAGCTATTCCTTTTTCCACTGTAAATAAATTTTGTTGTTGGCATGAAAATTTCATTCTCTTTTAAATATTCGATCTGTTTCTCTTGCTCTAAATTGGACCAGCATTTCCAGCAATGTATTCCTTTTCGTTTACTGTAGCATTAATAGTTTTAAAGATACATATGACGGCTTAATCATGACGTCTGACCTAGTATAGAGTAATATATATATATATAGTATATAGATATATTATATATATATATAATATATATATATATATTATTATAAATATATATATAATATATAGCAACCCTGCTTATGGTCTCTAAACACTTTTGGTAATTTCTGCACTGTGAATTTGTGTTTCGAATCCAGCTAGAAGCTGTAATGAGAGAGATGAGAGTGATTTTTGTTGTTAAATTAGACGTTCTGTTGGTATGTCGAAATTGAATTTAGTATTGACGTTCTTTGGCTTTCTAATTTAATTTAGTTAAAAATCCGATGTTGTTCCACATTTTTTTGTGCGTCATTCAGGTAGCCTGACAGTTCATAGCCCTTGCTCTTTCGGGAGAAAACTAAACCTAAGCAGAGAATAAAGCCACTTTATTCCTTTGAATCCATCTCTATTGACTCGTTTATGCCATATATTATATAAGGTATATATTATATAATATATAGTAATATTATATAATATTATATATAAATTATATAATTATATATATATAGTAATATTATATTCATATATGGTAATGTTGTGAAGTGATAAAGAAGTATAATAATTTTTCACCTTTTTAAAAATGTTATAAAATTAAAATACCTTACAATTTATATATTTTGAACCCATATATTATATATATATTATTAGTATATATATATATATAATTATATATGTATAATATATATATATATATATTAGAAATATAAATATTATATATAAATATATAAAGAATAGTAATTTAGATATATATAATATTATATTATTATATATATATATATAATATAATATATATATATATTATTATATATATTATATATTAATATATATTATATATATATATATGTATATATAGCTCAATATATATATATATATAGCCAATATATTATAATATATATATATATATATATATATTATATATCTATATATATATATATATATATAATATAGTATTAGTATAATATAAATATATATAATTAATACTGATATATATATTATATATATATATATTATATATATATATATTATAATATAATATATATATATAAAATTATTATTATAATATATATATATATTATATTATATATATTAATATATATTATTATATATAATATTATATAAAATATATATATATTAGTTTTTTATTTTGTTTTATTTTTTTTTTTTATTTTTTACAAAATATACTCGATTCTGTTATGTCATTGGCAACATTTCATGTAAAAAAAGAAAAAATTATACTCATTTTGTATTAAAATTTTGAAAAAAAATTCCTACAAATAAGAGGGTTTGGAAAAATTTGTGGGGTTAAAAGTGACAATTGCTAATGCAAGCAAATACATTATATGAGTTATAGGCTATAGTTTAAAATTTTTTTAAAAAATGTAAGGTACCTAAATGGTTATTGCTTAAAACTGATAACAGCAAGTTTGTATTTTAAGATTGTGTCATGGGTATATAATAAGTTGAAGATGTAATAGTATAATAGAGGTGTATATTAATTAATAAGTATATTAGACTGATTTAGGGAATATATGAACAGTTAAGAAGCTCACATGGGCCTAGTCGAGACCTGTCCCATGTTCAGCTCCACTTAACCAAACATGCTCATGCAAATCCCTAGGCACCCTAGATACCCTTAACAACTACTGAATCTAAAAATCTGCCAATTTGGCTAGTCAAAAATAGATGATTATAGCTATACATAATATATGATATCCTCAAACCATCCTAACATTGCATTAATAACTAAGTTATGGTTCACACATGCAGTCTATTACATTTATAACTATCTGTAAAACTAAAAACCCACCATATTGCTTTGTCTAATATACTTATTATTGTATGATACTCCAACTCCATCCATTATAGCGTACATATCAAACCCTCAAATGTGCAAATCAAGCAACTGAACAGACCTCCTCTGTGCAGGACTCATTTCTCAAAATTTAACAACCCCTTATTACTTGAATGTCATCTTTCTTTATTATTCAATGATGGCATGCTTTCGTCTTAATTTTCTTTATTTACCCCCTGCGTCACGCTGTCCATTGCTCTTACATTGAAAATTTATGGTCTCCGTATTTATCATATAGATGTAATATATTTTGTAGACTGTATCATGTCCCCTCTGAGTAATCGTCTCTTACTACAGAAAACATTCCTAACTCCTTCAGTCCTCTCCTCATAAACTTCTTGACCTAAACACCAGCAATTCATCGTTGTTTTGCCCTACGTTGCATCTCTCTATAGCATATCTCTTTAAATAGGGCCCAAACTGTGTGCCGACAATACTCTTATTTACTGGCCTAATCATAGCATTATACAGGTTTATCTATTATCTTCCTGCCTCTTTGTATACAACATTGCGATTATTATGCCCATGATTCTTATTAGTTTTTATGCCTAGCTTCCTTAAATCATTCTTGATTTTATGCGTACTTCATTTATTACTGCTTATAATCACACCTAATCTTTTTCTTTTGCGTCCACATGACTCAATCCAATCCCTCTATTCATATTGTTAGTTAAAACATTTTTATTGGGCAAACCTAGTGTAAGAACCATACGACTTTTATCTATTATAAAAATTCATTTTGCCACTATTTGCCCACCCATTAGAAGTTATTCAAGATTATTTTGATCTTTAATACATCCTTCATCATATTCCTAAATTATGGTGGCCTCTTTGCGTATCATCTGGCAAAACTTAGAACCTTGCAATTTATTCCCTGGTCTAATATCCATTTATGTATATGAGGTTACAGTAGTGGCTCCCATGCACTGAGCCCTGTGGGTACTACCCATCTCTTCACTTATTTCCCGATGATGATTTATTGGCCATTTAGTGTACACACTCTTTGTTTTGCTATTCTGCAATCCACTCTTTAATCCAACCATTGTACCACTCCACCACAATTGCAATAACTTCTTCACTAGCCTTATGTGGGGAACCTTATTCAAAAGCTTTGCTAAAGTTCTATATTATTTATCATCATTATTCAAAACTTGGAATCTCCTCTGGTCATAGCAAGTCAGTAATGTATTCATTTAAATTCTAAAAAGCGTTTGCTGACTATGACCTACTCCTTTCTGAAACTCGTGCTGGATTCATACAATACCTTGTTATTCTAAATATTTCTCTATCCAGCGTTTCCATTGGCCGTCATATGTATCTTAAAATAAACTATTATATGTATTAGAAAAAGGAATAATACATTGCTGGAATGCTGGTCCAAAGTTTTCCCTAAAAATGTAATTAAATAAATTAATAAAGTAAAAAAATAATTATAAAATAAAAATAAAAATAAAATATTTCAAAATATCTACTAATAGCTACTAACGTAATAAGAGGATACTCTATTTTTTGGAATCCTTGGTATAAATTTCACATAAGTAAATATGTAAAAAATTAATATAAAATAAATAAATGTTATTGTTAAAATTATAGTAATATGATTTAGAAGGCCTTATTTAGAGACCTTTTATTGGTATCTTGTTTAAAATAAATTAGACTTTTATTAATTATTGCTTATACTGGCACACTAGGGGGGCTCGAGCCGACGGGGAACAGTAGGGGGGACGTTTTCCATTACCCCGTAGGGGAGTGGGCGGTAGAACCCCCGCGACACCCAAATTACCAAAGAGCGAGTTCCGGAGACCCTCCCCTGGAGGGGGGGAATTAGTCCTACCCCGTAGTTCTCCGGTAGGCGCGGAGAGACCCCGACTTCTGCCATCGGTGCGGTTTACCCTTGGGGTATTCTTAGTAAAAAAAAAAAAGCATATATATAATAGAAAGTCTATTTATTTTAACGATGTAACACGAAATAAAAGGTCTCTAAAATAGGCTCTCTAATCATATTTACTATTAATTAATTAACAATTAATTTTTTAATTTTTAATTTTTTTACATTTCTGATGTGAAATTTTACAGGATTCCAAAAATGTATTCCTTTTCGCTGTAGCATTGTAGTTTTGAGATATAATTTTTATTTATTTATTTTTTTTTTTTTTTTTTTGTTTTTTACATTCCAGGGCAAACTTGTGGACCAGCATTCCGCAATGTATTCTCGTTTTTACGTAGCATTATAATGTTGAAGATTACATATGTACGGCTATAACAGGACGGCTGATCCATTTTCTATATGACCTTTCAGTAACTCTCTTGTCCAGAACCTTTTACAACCAGAGATTGTTAAAGCTAAATATCTGGCTATAATTAACAAATCTCCTACTACCTTGTTCTTATAAAACTAGGTCACAACATTATGCCTGTTTTCAGTCGTCTGGTTACCTCATCCAAATGTTATAGATCGGCTTAAAATTCCATAATACAGTGCCTTGTGCAATGCTGGTTACTATTCCCCTTTTTCAGAATTTACCAATATATACTATCAGGGCCTGCAGCATTTACTTGATTCCAATATGTTATTATATAATGTTCACATCTTTACGCCAATCAAATTCTGTAAGTCTATGTTACCATGCATACAAGAACATTATCTCCAAACTATATTCTAATCTTGCCTCTAGTAACACTGAAGCCAAAATAATGCATTGAATAATGTTGTTACCAACTCCTATTCTGAACTCACTAAATTTTCTATATTGTTAATTGGACCAATTGTCCTTATTCTTTCTTTTATAAATTATTATATAAGCTATTAAAATCTTCGTCATGGTTGCTTGTACATTCCTTGCTTTAATATAATTTCTGCCTCTCTTGAGCTTCTTATTGACTGGGTTAAGTCATTTCTATTTTTACTATAATTTTCTAATCATCTTTCCTATTACTTACCCTGAACTATTTTAGAAACATCTATGGTCTTTCATAATTTTTCTCTTCTTATCTCCTATTGCCAAAAGGGAAGAATTAGTCTTTCGCCACTCCTAATGGTGTTTATCTTTTAAAACATACTGACTGAATAGTCATTAAAAATTGTCTTAAAATGTTTTCCACATGACAAAACAGTTTTGGTCTTAAACTTTTTATTTGTAGCAAATATGGTTTTCAGTATTTATCGTAAACGCTGGAGAAATTATCTATTTATAAAAGATTCTCTTCCTTTATTAACTGCAATTTGGGCCCCAGATATCACTATTCATATCAATATCTTAATTATATTATGGTCACTAGTTCCTAAATTCTCCTCAACTTATCATCGTTTCATCCATTATACTTTCATCGTTAGTTAAATTAAGTCTTAATAGTGCCATCGTGTCTTGTGGGTTTCTTGACCATCTGGCTTCATTAAAAGTTATTCTAGTTATACTATTTTATTGAATGCAGGAACTACTATGGTCTTAATTAGATCAAGGATTCCCAATAAATGCCCGGAAAATTAAAATCCCCCATTATGACTATACCTTTTCTTTACTGTGGCATGTTTGTCTCAATTTCTTTCACAATTCTGTTGGTCTAATTTCTGACTCTGGCCTGTGAGGTGCTATTTATAAATGTCCCTATTCTATATGATTTATGGTATATAAGGATATCCTATCCCTACACGATCAATATCATGATTATTTTTAAAGTCAGTCATTATTACAGATTGAATATTGCTTTTAACAAAAAGCGTTCCACACCCACCGCTTCTTTTCCTCTATGGCTGTATATAATAATGTGAAATCCATTCTATTTCAATTCCTGAAAGGAGTCTCCATTATAACTTCTTTCATTAACCTCATGCCCAGTTATGCAATATATGGTCTAGATTTTCATTTTATGATAACTTAATCTAGCTCATTCTTTTTTAGTTCTATAGGCTAGAGCATTGTGTAAAAGCATTTGATACTCCGAAAATGCTTGTTATAATACATTATATGATAACTACTATAAATTAAAATGTCATAAGTGGTTGTAATTATTTTCTATATGTGTTGAATTTGAGAGCTTAAATTTTGATTTCACTTTTCCCAGAGAACTGTGTGAGAACATGTTTTATATAAATAAAAGTTAAATTTAATTGTTGGAACATTATCTTCACAAATAGCGGCAGAAAGTTAGTATACCAAAAATCTTTTAAACAAATAATGTATCTCCATCATATTATATATGATCTGAAAAATTATATATTGTATATCAGTTATCATTTTTCTCATTCATTAATTTGTAACATTGATTATAAGTATGTTCATTTACCTAATGTTTGTTAAATATAACTATGAAAATGGCTATTGTATAGAAAATATAAATAAATATTAACCAAATTATATAAAGAGATCTACCCTAATTAGGCTTTTACTTTCCCCTGAACTTTAATAAAATATTTTCTCATTTAATTATATGTAAATTATTAAAAGCACTTTATGTGGATCAGATTTTCCCCTTTGTTAATATTCCTAAGGTATTTACCAGAACTGTTGTTTTTAAAGAATAATTTTTAACAATAATTTTTCAGGAAACTTTATATTCATTAGTTTAAATACACAAATATTATCAATAAATTGCATCGTGTAAGTTTTCAAAACATTTTTTTGATTAATAATTTGTTTTTTGTACCCATACTATTTCTGATGCATTTAGAGTTCATTAACTAGCTAAATATGTTCTAAACAAATTAAATTAATATTTTTGAAACTAAAAAGCAATTTGAAACAAATTTGTGTCGTGTCTTAGTTACCCCTTAACCTATTTGTATTATGATTATTTATTATAATATATATATAATAATATTTATAAATATATATATATTTAATATTATATATATATATATATTAATATTATAATATTATATATATTATTTATATATGATAGGTGTGAGTCTGAGACATTTTTTCGTAACTGGGTTAGTTAAAACATTTTTAGGATAAGGTTTAACTTTTTTATTTATTTTTAATATTAGTTGCACGCTCTACAGCATGCCTATTCTAGGAGGGAAATCTTCTCTAGGTAGAATGTCTACCTGTAGGGATCTTCTGAACATGGAGATTGAACCAGGGCCCTTGCCTTTGCGATCTTCTGTCAGCTTTCTGATTGAGTATGGTACGGCAGTGGTTGTATGATTAAACAGTAAACAGGAGCATGCATACTTGCAGCTAACTTATGACTAAATATCAGGAACCATTTGTTTAATAATTTGCAATTCATATTAGGCTATGCTATATATGATTAATAAATATTAATATTATATATAATTATATATATAATATATTATATTTTTATATAATATATATATATATTATAATATTAATATATATATAATATATATATAAATAATATATAATATATAGCATATTATATATGTTATATATTATATATAGTAATTATAATAATATAATATTATAATATTATTATATATATATTATATATAATAATTTATGTATTATAATATATATACTATATATTATTATATATATATTAAGAAAGCATTTGAAAGTTGAGATTGTATGTAATGGTATGATTAAAGACTTACTGTTTAAGCTAAGGCCGTAGGGGCACTATCGTGTCCTAGAAAATACTAGTTGCATACAACTTCTCGACCTATGAATCTTCCTCTTCTTTTCTGGCTTTATATGGTCGATGTTTGAGATTTGAATATGAATGTTTGATGAAGTGGAGAGGTGATAAGCGTCGTGCGAAAGCAGATGATGAAACTCATGCAAAGGGGCAATTGCAGGATATGAAAAGTTATGATAAAGGAGATTAGGAGTGATGTCTAATCGCTATATAGCAAAATATTGTTAAAATAAAACAGGAGTGGCTAAGAAAAAGTTAATTACTCTTCTTAGTAATCCTTTATTAACAATTTCTTGAAAACAAATAAAAATATGATTTTCAAATTTGCTGTCACATAATTTAAATTTGAAGGGGGTAGTCTTCAGAATTTTTATGATTTTTATTATGTTTGTTTATAAAAGTTTTTTCAAATAATGGTATTTTCATACATTTCAATTTACTTCAAAACTGATTTACTAAACGGAAGAAATTCACTTCAATATGTTAAAATAGAGGAATATTAAATAAGTTAACCTATCTAAGAGTTCAGGTCCTTAGGCGTTACTTATTTAATTAATTTTTGAGTGAGTTCAAGTCCTGAGGCTTTACCTCTTATGAAATATGGGTGAGTCCATATGAAATACTACTGGGGTCCATTTGAGGCTTTTTAATACATAAATATTAATATAAAAAGGAGAGTTCATATGGATACCTCGAGTCTAGAAACATATTACCTATAATATTGAGTCAAAATTTGAGTTCCTATACAATGTTACTTATTAAATTTAGAAATGAGAGTCCATTTGAAATTTCACTACCTAGGTAGGTATCTACTTTACCTTTTCCCAGATTTGGGGTAATTATAAGTAAGACATAAATAATATTATACAAAATTTTAAATAATAACTTTTAAAATAATTGAAGGTGATAACCACTTAATAATTGAAAGTGTTTTTTTCAGTCTCAGTACAAATTATGCACAATAGAAAAGTAAGGCTTTTAAAGTTAAGTAGTTTTAGGGATGTTTATAGTATTATATTAAATAGTAATATTTTTTAATCACTCATCACTATTGTCTGCACTGCGCTTTTCAAAGTATTTAATAAATATATTTAAGTTAAAAGAATTCACATTTCTTTATTAAATTAAACGTTTTTAGTAGGCCATGCTACACACTATTATAAGTATAGTCACAAATTTAATTCAATAACTTAATATATAATCAAGCGCTGAGGAAGTGAATTTTTATTAAATAAATCATATCATTTGCATGATTGCCTGAACAATACGTAATTAGATATTTTCAGTAATGTTTTTAATTATTTATTCTAATGTTAAAAAAATGTAATTTAAGTTTGTAAAAAGGCTCCATGCCAAGTTTCTTAATTAAGAGTTGTAGGGTTGCAAGTTGCAAATAGCCAATAAGATCCTCACCCGGATCAAATTGCAAGAAGTGAGATTTTGGCAAATATTGTTCAATTAGGATCCGGCATTCCCGTGGTCCAATTGCAACGGTTATTGAAATAAGGTATAAAGTTTCTTCTCGACCCTTTAAAATGAAAGCTTTGAAAGTTTTGAAAATTGACAAGTTAATAATGGCTGGTACAATTGCAAGATTAAGAAGAAGTGAGAATGAGATACTAGGATCCGCACCCGGTCCTGTGTAAAAAAAGCATGTTAAAAAAAAATTACAATATGTATAGTTTTTACTTTAATATTTCATGTTATAGCATTATGTTTCATGTATGGAAAGAAAAATGAGTTTATGCCTACCTCAGTCAATGCTGAGGACTTCTTTTGATTTAGGAGGTGCCAATTCAGCACTAAACACGTTTGATAGTCAAGATGACACATGAAATCTAAATAAAACATATAAAGAGTTTCTACTCACATATCTTCAAAATGTATAGGTCAAATCATAAAAATTTCAATTTAAGACAATTATTTCAATTCTCTAACATCCTGTATCGTCTTTCAACTTACTTAGAGAAATAAATTGGAGAGTATGATTACTTTAAAACAAGACAATGGAGTCAAAAGAAGTTGCTGTAAAATAAAAGAAAAATATACACTTATATAGAAATTTATTTAGTGGGAAGGATTTTGAAACTTTACAATACAATATATATATATATATATATATATATATATATATATATATATATATATATATATATATATAGTATATATAATATATATATATATATATATATATTTTTATGTACAACGTATTTCACTAAGCAAAAATTGTAGATCTTTTTTATATTATATATATATAATATATAATATATTCAATATATTATAATATATTTTATATATATATATATATATATTATATAAAAAGGTTAATTCCGAAATAGAAAACATGAATAATGTAAGTAAATAAAAGAAAATTGTTGCATTTTTCACCTCGGCAACGGAATCGTTTTACCCCAAATCTCCCAAACTTTTAACGACTTCCCCCTCACCTCCTCAGTTCTTGGTAGAAGGAAATATTTTAAATTCTAATGTTTATACTTTTCAAAACCCCGTGCTTTCCTCAAGCGAATTTGATTTGTCCTGAAATGACCCAATATTTTTTGTGTGATTTAGAATGAAATAGAAGTTGTATACGTTTCTAGAGTTTAAATGTGATGGTAATTCCTGAGGCAAATAGTACAAGAAGAAGCATATTTAACCAAGGTTTATTAGGTTCAGTTGAGGGGAAAGAATATGGAATGTGTTCCTAAATGTCAGAGAGAATAAATTCGGTTTTGTTCTCTGCTGAAGCATTAGCCGTTTCAAGGGAAATCGAGGAAATCTGACTGCAAATCTAACCAGTTTGTGACACCCAAGTTCCGAAAATGTTTCCTCATGGTAGGTGGAATAATTTTCTTTGTTAAGAAATAGAAAAGGATACAGAGATGATTGATAGGACAATTGGTCCAATTAAAATTGATGAAAATTTAGTGAGTTCAGATAAGGAAATGGTCAACATTTTCAATGCTTATTTTTGCTTACAGTGTTTACTGAGAAAGAATAAGATAATAGTTTGGAGCTATATTTATGTATCATGTAACAATAGAACTTACAGAATTTTGATTTGATGTAAAAGATATAAACCGTTTATTAGATCATAAACTCAATAAAGCTGCCAGGCCCTGATGGTAATATATGGTAGAATTCTGAAAAGGGTTAGTCGCAGCATTGCAAAGGCACTGTATTTGATTTTTAAGCGATCTATAACATTTGGTGAGGTACCAAGAATTTATGGAATACATTGTGCCTATTTATAAGAAAGGTAGTTCATTTTGGACCAGTGACCAGTGAGGGTGTGTTAATTTTTGCTTTCCAATTTTATTTAAATATAATTGTTGTAGTTTAAAAGTGAATTTAGTAAACAAATTAGTGTTGTGGACTAATTACACTACTGTTGTGTAGATAACCTACAGTCATTAACAATTTTTATATTAATTTGTGATAATTTAAATTTGATAGCTAACCCTAGGCTAACATAGGTAAAGAGGTTTACTGTTTTCTGTGTCTGGGTTTTATTTGGATTCTTAATAGACTTTCTGTATTTAAATGGCAGTCTTTATTAATTGTTACTTTAATTTAGTGATAATTTAATTAAATTGGTTTTTCCAGTCACAGACTACAGTTTAACCACCCTTATAATGTTTTTATATCCTGGCTAGGCTAAGCTAAATTTTGGCTTGTTAAAATTTTTAACCTATTTTAAAGAGATTAGTTTATTTTCTTTTTAGGCTTTAGTGATATTAAACTGTAGTTGGTAAAATAAATACGTACAGGTAAGTAAGCTAATAATAATTTAAAGTATGTATGCTCTGTGGGATATCTGGCTGTGAGAGGTGAATATGTGGATATCTGCCCTGTTTGTGTTTTGAATGCAGAGAATGTGTTTTTAAGGAAGGAGATTGCAAGACTGAGTGAAGATATGCATGGATTGAAAGAAGAAAGTATTTGAGTTGAGGAAAGGAGGGAAGTGTTATGAAACAAGGTTAGTAGGGCGAATGTTGGAGGCGAGGAGGAGCGGGACCTAGGGGTAACAGGAATAGTGATTAACCTAGGCAGGAAGATGAGAGGGCAAAGGAAAATAGTTGATAATAGGTCTGCAAATGAATATGACTGGTTAAGGAATTAGAAATAATAATTTAAAGATGAGGTTCTCAAAAGTCAGTCAGCCTGTGACCTGCAGTAACAGGTTCGACTGTCTTCCCGATGGGGAGGGATCAGAGAGAGTGCCAATGGTAATGTTGAGTTTTCTAAAGGGAAGATTGATGCATTGCTAATTGGAGACTCGATGATACGATACCTAGATAGGACTTTTCAAAAGAATAAAAAGAAACAATTGGAGAGTATGTTATCCAGGTGCCAGAGTGAGTGATATCGTGGATAGGATAAATAGAGAGATTGATTCTACAAATATTGATTCGATGTGATTGTGCATGTGGGTACAAATGATATAGGACATAGAAGTCAGAAGAATTAATAGCAATTATAGGAGGTTGATTCAGAAATGAAAGCTAGAGAAGAAGGTGCAATGATTTCTGGATTTTACCTAGGTTAGGTGCAGGTCGGGAATGGGGGAGTAGGGCTTTAAGGTGTAAATGAAAGGATTAGGAAATTATGTTTTTCAGAAAAGTATTAGGTTTTTGGATTTGTGGAGAGAATTTCTGGATAACGAAGATCTTTTTTGCAGCAGATGGAGTTCAATTGAGTCGTAAAGGTGTTTGGGCTTTTCAGCACCATTTTGGAGACTTGTTTAGCAAAAAACTAAGGTAAAGTTTGGGGTGAATGGGCTAAATCGGGATAACAAATAATAGGCGCAATGGTAACGGTAATAGTGGTGATATAAAATAAAACTAAGTGTTGTTACAGACTCAAATAAGGATGATAGCAATAAAACTAACAGCATTTTGAATATAAATGCTTTTACACAAATGCTCATAGTCTTAGAAATAAAAAAGAATGAGCTGATTAGTTATACCATAAGATGAGAATCTTGACATTATTGCATAACTGGGAGGCAGTGGGTTAATGAAGAATTATGATGGAGACTCGCGTTCAGAATATGAAATAGACGGATATTCACTTTATTTATACCAGCGTAGAGGAAAGAAGGGTGGTGGTGTGGCGTTTTATATTAAAAGCAATATTCAATCTGTATTAATGACTGACTTTCAAACTAATCATGATATTGAATCGGTATGGGTAGATTTCCTTATGTTCAATAAATCAAATAGAATAGGGCATTTTTAGACCAACCTGGCAGAGTCAAGAATTAGACTCAAGAATTTAAAAGAAATTGAGACAGCATGCACAGTAAAGAAAAAAGTAAATCATAATGGGTGATTTTAATTTTCCTGGCTATTCAATGGGAAATTCCTTGTCTATTTTACGGACCATAAGTAGTTGTCAGTTTTATAATTTTATACTAGATAACTTTTTGAAGTCAGTGGTTCCATGAACCAACAGACACGATGCACTATTAGACTTGATATTAACTAACAATGAAAGTATGTGGGTCAGGTTAGAGTTGAGGAGAAAATTTAGGACTGCAGGTGAATATAATTAGATTTAATTAATATAAATGTGATATCTGGGCCCAAAATTGCAAGTTAATAAGGAAAGGATCTTAGATTTCCGAAATGGTGATTTTACCAAATTAACGAGACATGCTTAGTATAACTGACTGGGATAAAGAGTTTAAAGACCAAAACTGTTTTATCAAGTGGGAACATTTTAAGCAAATTTTAATGAATATTCAGTCAGTATGTTTTAAAAGATAAACCCATTAGGGTGGTGAAGGAGAAAACCTGTTTGGTGGAATAGAGAGATAGAGATAAAAAAAAAAAAAGAGCATAGAATGTTTTAAAATATTTCAAGGGTAGTAATAGGGAAGAGTGATTTAGAAAATTATAGGAAAAATAGAAACGAACTTAACCAGTCAATAAGAAAGGCAAAGAGAGAGGCAGAAATTAATTTAGCAAGGAATAGTAATAAGAACCTGAAGAAGTTTTTAAGCTTTTATTTGATGTAAAAGATATAAAACGTTTATTAGATCATATTGACCCAAGTAAAGCTGCAGGCCCTGATGGTATATATGGTAGAATTCTGAAAGAGGGTAGTACAGCATTGCAAAGGCACTGTATTTGATTTTTAAGTGATCTATAACATTTGGTGAGGTACCAGATGACTGGAAAATGGCATATGTTGTGCCTATTTATAAGAAAGGTAGTAAGGAAGATTTGGGAAATTATAGGCCAGTTAGCTTAACATCTCTGGTTGTTAATGAAATGTCATATAGAGAAATATTTAGAAGATAACAAGGTATTGTATGACTCCCAGCATGGTTTCAGAAAGGGTAGGTCATGTCAGACAAACCTTTTAGAATTTATGGATACATTACTGAGCTGCATCGACCGAGGAGATACAGTTGATATTGTATATTTAGACTTTAGTAAAGCTTTGATAAGGTTCCCCACATATAGGGCTGATGAAAAAGTTATGGCCAATGTGGTATAGGTGGAGTGGTACATGGTTGGATTAAAAGAGTGGTTGCGAATAGAAAACAGTGTGTACAACTAAATGGGAATAAATCATCATGGGAAATAGTGAAGAGTGGTGTCCCACAGGGTTCAGTGCTGGGGCCACTATTGTTCCTCATATATATAAATGATTTAGACCAGGGACTTAAATGCAAGGTTTCTAAGTTTGCAGATGATACCAAAGTGGCCACCTCAGTTAGGAATAGTGAAGAATGTATAAAGATTCAAAATGATCTTGATAAACTTCTTGGGTGGGCAGATAAGTGGCAATGAAATTTTTAAAAGTAAACAAGTGTAAGGTTCTTCACCTGGTTACTCAAATAAAAGTTTTTAACTACTATGAATGGGGATTGCTTGAGTCTGTGGACCCAAGAAAATCATTTAGGTGTGATTATAAGCAGTAATTTGAAAGTAGCTAATCAGTGTTTGGAAGCTAGAAATAAAGCTAATAAGATGCTGGCATAATAAATCGCAATGTTGTTTAAAGAGCAAGGAAGTAATAAGTAAACTGGATAAAAAGCTATGTTAGGCCAGTAATAGTAGTATTGTGCACAAGTTTGGGCCCCTTATTTAAGCAAGACTTAGATATGCTAGAGAGAGTGCAAACATAGAGCAACAAAGGATGATTTCTGGGTTTGGGGTAAGAGCTATGAGGAGAGGCTGAAGGAGTTAGGAATGTTTTCTGTAGAAAGGTGATTTGTCAGAGGGGACATGATACAAGTCTACAAAATTTTTACATCTATTGATAATACGGAGACCAATAAATTATTTATAGTAGACCATGAACTTAATTTCAGATAAAATTTACAGAAAAAAAAGTTAAGAAGAAGAAAATGAGTCATCTTGATATAATAAAGCATGCATTCAGTAATAGGGTTGTTAAATTTTGGAATAGTCTGCCAGAGGAGTTGTTGAGATTTACTCAATTGCAACATTTAAGAAAGGGTTGGATACGTATATGGATGGGGTTGGGTATCATATATAATATTGACGAAGCCAAAATTACCGTTTTTAGTTATAGTAGTTGATAAGTTTTTTAATGGCATGTGTGACCATAATTAGTTA
Organism: Trachelipus rathkii; assembly: GCA_015478945.1. Taxonomy (NCBI): domain Eukaryota; kingdom Metazoa; phylum Arthropoda; class Malacostraca; order Isopoda; family Trachelipodidae; genus Trachelipus; species Trachelipus rathkii. The sequence continues at coordinate 53,756 of JABUQX010013375.1, forward strand.
TTAATGCAGATGTGGATGGTTTGGGTATCATTTTATATTCATTAGTTTGACTAAGCCAATTGGTGGATTTGTAGTTACCAACAAATTGACAAGCCCTAAGGGTGCTTTGTGGATTTGCATGAGTCATGTTTTGGGTAGTGGGTTGACTGGGGACAGTCTCGATAGGCCCAATGTGGCTTTTTTACTGTCTCTATATATTCTTAATGTCTTAAGCTCATTTCTAATTTTTCAATAATTTTCTTAATGGTGCAACTAAAAACCTTGGAAACGTTTATTAACAAACTATTTTTTTTTCCAATTAATTTTTTCTCAGCTTTTTCTATTCCACCAAACAGGTTTTCTCTTTGCCACCCTAATGGGTTTATTTTATCTTTAAAACATACTGACTGAATATTCATTAAAATTCCTCGCTTATTCATTAACAATACGAAGGGTTTCACTTTATTGCAATGCGGCTTATTTAAATAATCATTAATAACAGCCAAGGGAATACTTAAATCCCCCATGAAAAATGTAACCTACGATAAAGTAGTTTACAAACTGAATAATTTTTTATATTTATTGATTACATTGTTCTTCATCTATGATTATTGTCTTATAATATTCATTTTTATATAGAATCATATTATATTTATATCCATAGCCCTGATAAGGGCCTACCTCCATGCGCCTTAAATCTTAGGTTTGTTAAATTAGGATGTAGGTACTAACAGAATAATTTATTAACTTAAAAAACATTTGTTATAAAAGTCAATTTTCACTTAAAAATGCTATTTGTAAACTGTTAATAACTTTAAATTTTTATTTATTTTTTATAGATATTTTATTAAATTTTTGTAAATTACAATAACGGAATTCATTTCAAAAAGTTTATGAGCATTTAATAAATCTAATTGTTTCTTTTAAGTCTAAGCTAATTGTTCCCTAAGTTGTTGGGTCTCCTAACATCTATTATATTATAAAGAATTCAAAAATTTCATTGTGTTTTTCAGTATGATGGAACTCTTAGTGATAGGCAACAGTGAAGCTACCATGTTTTACAAAGAACGTGATATGTTATTGCAAGACTTTTTTGTACGGGTCAATGTTGACAGTTCTTTTGGACGAAAATTAAGAGAATGCATAGATATTCTTCCAGATTTTATAAAACCAGAAACCAATATTGTAATTCTTTGTGGTTTAAGTTCTGTGGCGTGGGAAGAAACTACAGTCTTGAATGTTAATAATGAAAGATCTACTAAGGTTTTAAAACCAAACTTATCCATTTCAATTGATGACATACCTCAATTAATGACCAGAGCTTATGAACATATCCGCCAGGTTAATCCTCAATGTAAGCTATACTTAAATATACCTAGCGTGAAAGATATGTATCAATTTAATCAGACCAGACTTGAGAAAGCATGGGGCAGTGATCATCGTTGTCATTTATATCGGCACGCTGAGATGAACCAGCATGCCATGAGAGATCATTCAGTAAAAGTCAACTACCTGTTTGAATCTCTTGGCTCAATGCGTTATAAGTGGCCTGAAAAACGACTTTTATTTGAAAACAAAGGGATCAGTCACTTTTATACTCGAAGCTCTCGAAAACAAATTGCTTCAGACCGTTTACCTCATCGAAAGTATCTCCGTAAGGAAACATTAGCCCTAAAATTAGATTTGCTTCCTGATGGTCTTCATGGATCAAAAGACTTTCTTTATTACTTTTTGAAGAGATATAAGTGGATTTTTGATGAACCTTTACAGGAGCCCATCAGTTCTGCTCAATCAAATGAAGGGACTAATAACCCAGTTGTTGCTTCTCATATGTTGGGACGTATACCTCCAAATCTAAACCAACCCTCTACTTCCCAAAGATTACCTGTGCATCAACAACAACCACCAACCAGACCACCATATCTTTCTGCACCATCTAATGTAGCTTCCACTCCTCGAGTTGTTGCTTCTCATATGTTAGGATGTATACCTCCAAATCTAAACCAACCCTCTACTTCCCAAGGGTTACCTATTCATCAACAACAACCGCCAACCAGACCATATCTTTCTGTACCATCTAATGAAACTTCCACTCCTCGAGTTGTTGCTTCTCATATATTGGGATATATACCTCCAAATCTAAACCAACCCTCTACTTCCCAAGGGTTACCTGTTGTTCAGCAACAACCACCAACCAGAAGACTATATCTTTCTGCACCATCTAACGAAGTTTCCACTTCTCGAGATATACTTACGCATTATCAGCATGGAACATCAGAACTTCTCACCCCAGGTAATAAGAAAATAAAACTCGCCTTTGATCATATTGACATCAAAGCTTTTATCCTAAAAGGAATGCAGCAATTCCTTCCGGATCACAGAGACAACATGTTGGGTCGGAGACATTACCTAAAACTAGTCCAGGATATGGCTGCTGAGGAATATGAAATTGATTGTCGGTTAAACCCATATGTACAAAGAATTGATGCTTTGGATAGGCCTATGACAGTAATGAATGGAAGTAATAACCATAATAGCGATAATAATAATGATAGTGATGATAATAATAATTATAGCGATTATAGTGATATTGATGGAATTTGAAATTTGTTAAGAATTTTTAAAATATTTTTCTTTTCTTTTGTGGCTAAATATAAAAATGTTATTAGAAATGAAATCATTATTAAAGTTATTTTAATAAACTGAAATACAAAACATTTATATATAATGTTCTAATTTTGAAATATTTTATTTCCTTGTTAAAGTTTCTTTTTTTTTTATTATATTTTTTTTTTTGACATATTGTTTTATTGCTGCTTGATGCACATTTGCACATTGTTGCTAATTGAAACATTAATGAAAATTTTTGCTAATAAATCAATTAATTTGCAGAATTAAAAAATTTTTCTCTCTGTAAGACAAATATTGTGAAAATATAGTAAAGAACTATATTTTGAGTAAAATAAAAGTATATGTATATATTAAATAGTATTTTAATTAATTTATTATATATAATATAATATATTTATATATAATATATATATATATATATTTATAAAAAATTAAAAAATATATATATAACTATATATATATACAAGGTAGAGTTTTATATATATATATATATATATAGTATATATATATATATATAATATATATATATATATATATTATTAATAATATATATAATAATATATATATATAATATATATATATATATATATTAATCAAACTAATCTTGAATTTACTATATTTTTACAATGTTTGCTTCACAGAAAAAATGTTTTAACTCCGCAAATTAATTCAATTATTAGCAAAAATATTTCATTAATGTTTCAATTAGCAACAATGTGCAAATGTGCATCAAGCAGCAATAAAACAATATGCCAGTAATAATAATAATGCTTGAGTTAAAAGGGAAACTATACAACAAGGAAATAAAATATTTCATATTTTAGTGCTGACGTGATAATAAATGCTGATGTACTTCAGTTTCCTCCAATAGCTTTAATAATGCTTTCATTTCTAATAACATTTTTATATTTAGCCACAAAAGAAAAGAAAAATATTTTAAAAATTCTTAACAAATTTCAAATTCCATCAATATCACTATAATCGCTATAATTATTATTATCATCACTATCATTATTATTATCGCTATTATGGTTATTACTTCCATTCATTACTGTCATAGGCCTATTCAAAGCATCAATTCTTTGTACATATGGGTTTAACCGACAATCAATTTCATATTCCTCAGCAGCCATATCCTGGACTAGTTTTAGGTAATGTCTCCGACCCAACATGTTGTCTCTGTGATCCGGAAGGAATTGCTGCATTCCTTTTAGGATAAAAGCTTTGATGTCAATATGATCAAAGGCGAGTTTTATTTTCTTATTACCTGGGGTGAGAAGTTCTGATGTTCCATGCTGATAATGCGTAAGTATATCTCGAGAAGTGGAAACTTCGTTAGATGGTGCAGAAAGATATAGTCTTCTGGTTGGTGGTTGTTGCTGAACAACAGGTAACCCTTGGGAAGTAGAGGGTTGGTTTAGATTTGGAGGTATATATCCCAATATATGAGAAGCAACAACTCGAGGAGTGGAAGTTTCATTAGATGGTACAGAAAGATATGGTCTGGTTGGCGGTTGTTGTTGATGAATAGGTAACCCTTGGGAAGTAGAGGGTTGGTTTAGATTTGGAGGTATACATCCTAACATATGAGAAGCAACAACTCGAGGAGTGGAAGCTACATTAGATGGTGCAGAAAGATATGGTGGTCTGGTTGGTGGTTGTTGTTGATGCACAGGTAATCTTTGGGAAGTAGAGGGTTGGTTTAGATTTGGAGGTATACGTCCCAACATATGAGAAGCAACAACTGGGTTATTAGTCCCTTCATTTGATTGAGCAGAACTGATGGGCTCCTGTAAAGGTTCATCAAAAATCCACTTATATCTCTTCAAAAAGTAATAAAGAAAGTCTTTTGATCCATGAAGACCATCAGGAAGCAAATCTAATTTTAGGGCTAATGTTTCCTTACGGAGATACTTTCGATGAGGTAAACGGTCTGAAGCAATTTGTTTTCGAGAGCTTCGAGTATAAAAGTGACTGATCCCTTTGTTTTCAAATAAAAGTCGTTTTTCAGGCCACTTATAACGCATTGAGCCAAGAGATTCAAACAGGTAGTTGACTTTTACTGAATGATCTCTCATGGCATGCTGGTTCATCTCAGCGTGCCGATATAAATGACAACGATGATCACTGCCCCATGCTTTCTCAAGTCTGGTCTGATTAAATTGATACATATCTTTCACGCTAGGTATATTTAAGTATAGCTTACATTGAGGATTAACCTGGCGGATATGTTCATAAGCTCTGGTCATTAATTGAGGTATGTCATCAATTGAAATGGATAAGTTTGGTTTTAAAACCTTAGTAGATCTTTCATTATTAACATTCAAGACTGTAGTTTCTTCCCACGCCACAGAACTTAAACCACAAAGAATTACAATATTGGTTTCTGGTTTTATAAAATCTGGAAGAATATCTATGCATTCTCTTAATTTTCGTCCAAAAGAACTGTCAACATTGACCCGTACAAAAAAGTCTTGCAATAACATATCACGTTCTTTGTAAAACATGGTAGCTTCACTGTTGCCTATCACTAAGAGTTCCATCATACTGAAAAACACAATGAAATTTTTGAATTCTTTATAATATAATAGATGTTAGGAGACCCAACAACTTAGGGAACAATTAGCTTAGACTTAAAAGAAACAATTAGATTTATTAAATGCTCATAAACTTTTTGAAATGAATTCCGTTATTGTAATTTACAAAAATTTAATAAAATATCTATAAAAAATAAATAAAAATTTAAAGTTATTAACAGTTTACAAATAGCATTTTTAAGTGAAAATTGACTTTTATAACAAATGTTTTTTAAGTTAATAAATTATTCTGTTAGTACCTACATCCTAATTTAACAAACCTAAGATTTAAGGCGCATGGAGGTAGGCCCTTATCAGGGCTATGGATATAAATATAATATGATTCTATATAAAAATGAATATTATAAGACAATAATCATAGATGAAGAACAATGTAATGCCAATAATATAAAAATATATTCAGTTTGTAAACTACTTTATCGTAGGTTACAATTTTTCATGGGGGATTTAGTATTCCCTTGGTGTATTAATGATATTTTAAATTAAGCGCATTGCAATAAAGGTGAACCTTATTTATAAAGTAAATAAGCAATTTTAATGAAAATTATTATAGTCAGTGTTTTTTAAAGATAAACCCATTAGGGTGGCAAAGAGAAAAACCTGTTTTGGTGGAATAGAGATTGAGATGAGAAGAAAATTAATGAAAAAATTAGGTGTTATTAAAAATTTTCAAGGGTAGTAATACGGGAAGGTGATTTTAGACAAATTATAGAAAAAATAGAAATGAGCTTAAGACATTAAGAATTAGAGACAGTAAAAAGCCAACATGGGCCTATCGAGACTGTCCCAGTCAACCCACTTACCAAACATGGCTCATGCAAATCCACAAAGCACCCTAGGGCTTGTCATTTTTGTTGTAACTACAAATCCACAATTTTGGCTTAGTCCAAAACTACTGATATTATAAATATTACCCAAACCATCCACATGCATTAATAACTAAGTTATGGTCACAGATGCCATCTAACATTAATAACTACTATAACTAAAAACCCGCCAATTTGGCTTCGTCAATATATTATATGAATCCCAACCCATCCATAATATATGATACCCAACCCATCCCTAAACGAATCTAACCCTTTCTTAAATGTTGGCATCGAGTCACAGCACTCAACAACCTCTCTGGCAGACTATTCCAAAAATTTAACACCCTATTACTGAATGCATGCTTTTTTTATATAGATGGCATGCTTTCTTCTTAATTTTCTTATTATGGCCCCTGGTCACCTGTCATGTTCTACTATAAAAAATTTTTGTCCTGTATATAATTAGTGTAAATATTTTGTAGACTTGTATCATGTGCCCTCTGAGAAATCACCTTTCTACAGAAACATTCCTAACTCCTTCAGCCTCTCCTATAGCTCTTACCCCAAACCCACAGAAATCATCTTGTTGCTCTATGTTGCACTCTCTCTACATATCTAAGTCTTTCTTTAAATAAGGGGCCCCAAACTTGTGCACAATACTCTATTTACTGGCCTAACATAGCTATTATACAGTTTACTTATTTACTTCCTTGCTCTTGTAAAAACATTGCGATTTTATTAGTGCAGCATTCTTATTAAGCATCTTTATTCCTTGCTTTCAACACTGATTAGCTACTTCAAATTACTGCTTAGAATCACCCCTAAATGATTTTCTTGGTCCACAGACTTCAAGCCAATCCCACATTCATTTGTAGTTAAAACTTTTCATTAGGGGGGGGGGGGGGGGGGGGGGGGGGTGATAAAAAAGGTGAAGAACCTTAACACTTTTTACTTTTAAAATTCATTTGCCCTTATCTGCCGCACCCAGAAGTTTTAGGATCATTTTGAATCTATAATACATCTTCACTATTACTAACTGTGGTGGCCACAGTTTGGTATCATCTGCAAACTAAGAAACTTGCATTTTAAGTCCCTGGTCTAAATCAATTTATAATAATGAGGAACAATAGTGGCCCAGCACTGAACCTTTGGGAACCCACTCTTCACTATTTCCCATGATGATTTATCCCATTTAGTTGTACACTGTTTTCTATTTCGCAACCACTCTTTAATCCACCATGTACCACTCCACTATACCACATTGCAATATTTTTTCATCAGGCCTTATGTGGGGAACTTATCAAAAGCTTTACTAAAGTCTAAAAATAATACAATATCAACTGATCTCCTCGGTCAATGCAGTCCGTAATGTATTCCATAAATTCTAAAGGTTTGTCTGAGCATGCCTACCTTTGTGCTGGGAGTCATACATCAATACCTTGTTATCTTCTAAATATTTCTCTATATGACATTTCCATTAGACAACCAGCGATAAGCTAGCTGGCCTATAAAATTCCAAATCTTCCTTACTACATTTCTTATAAGTAGGCACAACATATGCCATTTTCCCAGTCATCTGGTACCTCACCAACTGTTATAGATCGCTTAAAAATCAAATACAGTGCCTTTGCAATGCTGGTACTACCCTCTTTCAGAAATCTACATATATACCATCAGGCCTGCAGCTTTACTGGGTCAATATGATCTATTAAACGTTTTATATCTTTTACTTTTATAAAAGCTAAAAACTTCTTCAGGTTCTTATTACTAATTCCTTGCTAAATTAATTTCTCGCTCCTATCTTGGCCTTTCTTAATGACTGGTTAAGTTCGTTTCTATTTTCCTATATTTTCTAAATCTTTCCCTATTACTACCCTTGAATATTTAAAACATCTATGCTTTTCATTAATTTTATTTCTTATCTCTCTTATTCCACCAAACAAGGTTTTCTCTTCACCACCCTAAATATGGTTTATCTTTTAAAACATACTGACTGAACTATCATTAAAATTTTGCCTTAAAATGTTCCACTTGATAAAACAGATTTTGTCTTTAACACTCTTTATCCCAGTCAGTTATACTAGCATGTCTCGTAATTTGGTAAAAATCGCCATTTCGGCAATCTAAGATCTTTCTATTAAACTTCCAATTTGGGCCCAGATATCACATTTATATTAAATCTAATTAATAGTAGGTCACTGAGTCCAATTCTCCTCAACTCTAACCTGGCCCACCATACTTTCATTGTTAGTTAATACAAGTCTAATAGTGCATAGTGTCTTGTGGGTTCATGGACCATCTGACTCAAAAAGTTATCTTAGTATAAAATTTTATAAATACTGAACTACTATGGTCCGTATTAAACAAGGAATCCCATTCGAATGCCAGGAATAAATCACCCATTATGATTTACTTTTTCTTTACTGTGGACATGCTGTCTCAATTTTCTTTTACAATATTTCTGGTCTAATTCTAACTCTGAGCCAGGTGGTTCTAATAATATGCCCCATATTTATTGATTTATTGAACATAAGGATATTTACCCATAAATTAATATAATCATGATTTAGTTTTAAAGTCAGTCATTAATACAGATTGAATATTGCTTTTAATAAAAGACTCCACATCTAGAGCAGAGGAGCCACCACAGATCTAACGTTACAAAAACCAGATGAGTGAGCAGTCAAACAAGAAATGAGAATCGGTAGCGTACGTGGAAAATAGACTGAGAATTTAGCCGTAAGAATCTGAACTACGTTTGATACCTGGAGCCGAAAAAAAGCATTATGTACTAAGGATTCAATTATAATTTGCGACGCATGGACTGGAACAGGGGATGAGGGGACGATGCGGAATCGTGCAATAGAACAGTTCCTGTAGAGCAACAAGAACTGGTGGCATGACTCTCAGATTTTAGCATAACCTAGCTATAACTCTTTCAGTTTCCACCTTCTTTCCTCTATGACTTGGTATAATAAAGTGATAACACGTCTATTTCATATTCCTGAACGGGGTCTCCATATAATTCTTTATTAAACCCATGCCTCAGTTATGCAATAATGTCAAGATTCTCATTTATGGTAAAAGACTAATTCAGCTCATCTTTTTTTATTTCTAAGACTATGAGCATTTGTGTAAAAGCATTTGATATTCAAATGCTGTTACTTTTATTGCTATCATTTTTATTGCAGCCTGTAACAACGCTAGTTTTATTTATCTCACCACTATTACCGTTACCATTGCTATTATTTGTATACCGATTTAGCCCATCACCCCCAACTTTACCTAGTTTTTTGGCTAAACAAGTCTCCAAACTGGTGCTGAAAAGCCAACACCTTTACGACTCAAGTGAACTCCATCTGTGCAAACAGATCTTTATCCAGAAATTCTCTCCACAAATCAAAAACCTAATATTTTCTGAAAAAACATAATTTCCTAACCCTTTAATTTACACCTAAAGCCCTACTCCCCCATTCTGACCTGCTACCTAACTTAGAGTAAAATCCCAGAATCCATGCACTTCTCTACTAAGTTTCATCTTCTGATCAATGCTCCTATAATCTGCTATTAATTCTTTGACTTCTATGTCCTATATCAATTGTACCCACTGCACAATCACATCTGAATCAACATTTGTAGAATCAATCTATCTATCTATCCTATCCACAATATCACTCACTCTGGCGCCTGGATAACATACTCTCATCGGTTTCTTTTTTATTCTTTTTGAAAAGTCCCTATCTAGGTATCGTATCATAAGTTCCAATTAGCAATGTATCAGTCTTCCCTTAGAAAACTCAACATTACCATTGGCAATCTCTGATCCCTCCCATCTGGAAGACAGTCGAACTGTTACTGCAGGTCAAAGGTGACTTACTTTCGAGATCCTCATCTTTAAATTATTATTTCTAATTCCTACAACTCTATATTCATCTCCAGACCTATTATCACTACTTTATCCTTTTTCCTCTCATCTTCCTGCCTAGTTAATCACTATTCGCTGTCTACCCTACGGTCCCGCTCCTCTCGCCTCAACATTCCTACCTAACCTTTTTCCTAACATTCCCTCCTTTCTCAACTCAAATACCTCTTCTTTCAATCTCAAATACTTCTTCTTTCACTCAGTCTTGCAATCTCCTTCCTTAAAACACATTCTCTGCATCAAAACACAAACAGGGCAGATATCCACATATTCATCCTCTCACAGTCCCACAGTTATCACACAGAGCATACATACTTTTAAATTATTATTAGCTTACTAACCTGTACCAATTATTTTACCAACCTACAAGTTTAAATATCACTAAAGCCTAAAACGAAATAAACTAATTGCCATAAATAGGTTTTTTTAAAAATTTAATAAGCTCATATCTAAATTTGAATAGGCCAGGGATATATAAACATTATAAGGTAGGCTTAACTGTTACGTGCGCTAAAACCTAAATTTAAATTTAAATTATCACTAAATTAAAGTACCAATTAATAAAGACTGCATTTAAATACAGAAATATTTAGAATCCAAATAAACCCAGAACACAGAAAACAGTAAATCTCTTACCTAATGTTAGCCTAGGGTTAGGCTTCAAATTTAAATTTCACAAAATTAATATAAAAATTGTTAAGACTGTAGTTATAAATACACAAATTAGAGTGTTTCTCGTTTTTCACATAATTTGTTTTACTAAATTATTTAAATACACAAAATTATATTAATAAAAATTGGAAAGCAAAAATTAACACACCCTCACTGGTCACTGGTCCAAAATGAACTACTTTCTTATAAATAGGCAACAACATATGCCATTTTCCAGTCTCTGGTACCTCACCAAATGTTATAGATCGCTTAAAAAATCAAATACAGTCCCTTTGCAATGCTGGTACTACCCTCTTTCAGAATTCTACCAATATATACCATCAGGCCTGCAGCTTTTAATAGGGTCAATAATGAAGTTATAACCATCGTGAATTTTGTACATCAAAATTTAAATTCTGTAAGTCCTATTTGTTACATGAAATACAAGAACTAATTATTATTAACTATTAATTACTAATCTATTCCTCAGTAAACACTGAAGCAAAATAAGCATTGAATGTTGACCATTTCCTTATCTGAACCTCACTAAATTTTCATCAATTTTAAATCTGCACCTATTGTCCTATCAATCATCTCTGTATCTTTTCTATTCTAACATGAAATTATCCATCTTAACAAGAAATTATCCACCTACCATGAGGAAACATTTTCGGAACTTGGGTGTCACAAACTGGTTAGATTTGCAGTCAGATTTCCTCGATTTCCTTCGAAATGACAATTGCTTCGTCAGAGAACAAAAACGATACTATTCTCTGTGGCATTGAGGCACACATTCCATATTCTTTCCCTTTAACTAAACCTAAAAAACCTTGGTTAAATATGCTTCTTCTTGTACTATTTGCCTCAGGAATTACCATCACATTTAAACTCTAGAAACGTATAAAAATTCGATATGATTATATATCATATAATATATATTGGGTCATTCCAGGACAAATCACAACACTCCCTTAACCACTATGTCATAGATTTTTCTTTAATTTAGTTTCTTCAAATTATAGCTTTCTACAACCAATACTTTAAAAGTTCTAGGGGGTTAAAGTTTTGGGGGTTGAGCCCCACCCTTTCACTTTAAAGAGCCATAACTTGAAAACCAATCTACCATAACCCATATATATAATATATATATATATATATATATAATATATATATATATATATATATATATATTATATATATTATATATATTATATATATATTATTGTAAATATATATATTTAATATATATATATATTATATATTATTATAATATAATATATATATATATTATATATATATATATATATTATATATTATATATAATATATATATATATATATACTATATATATATATATATAGTATTATATTTATATTTATATATATATATATATATAATATATTGTAAAGGATTCAAAATCCTTCCCACTAAATAAATTTCTTATTAAGTGTATTTTCTTTTATTTTACAGCAACTTCTTTTGACTCCATTGTCTTGTTTTAAAGTAATCATACTCTCCAATTTATTTCTCTAAGTAAGTTGAAAGACGATACAGGATGTTAGAGAATTGAAATAATTGTCTTAAATTGAAATTTTTATGATTTGACCTATACATTTTGAAGATATGTGAGTAGAAACTCTTTATATGTTTTATTTAGATTTCATGTGTCATCTTGACTATCAAACGTGTTTAGTGCTGAATTGGCACCTCCTAAATCAAAAGAAGTCCTCAGCATTGACTGAGGTAGGCATAAACTCATTTTTCTTTCCATACATGAAACATAATGCTATACATGAATATTAAAGTAAACTGACATTGCTCTATTAGTAATCACCTTAACATCTTTTTTTACACAGGACCCGGGTGCGGATCCTAGTATCTCATTCTCACTTCTTCTTAATCTTGCAATTGGAACCGGGTGCGGATCCTATTGCCTACTTACAAAACTTTCAAAGCTTTCATTTGTAAACCGGGTCAGGGGACTCATTTATCACTTTTACAAAAATCGTGCAATTGGACCCGGGTGCGGATCCTATTGCATATTTGCCAAAATCTCACTTCTTGCAATTTGATCCGGGTGAGGATCTTATTGGCTATTTGCAACTTGCAACCCTACAACTCTTAATTAAGAAACTTGGCATGGAGCCTTTTTACAAACTTAAATTACATTTTTTTAACATTAGAATAAATAATTAAAAACATTACTGAAAATATCTAATTACGTATTGTTCAGGCAATCATGCAAATGATATGATTTATTTAATCAAAAATTCACTTCCTCAGCGCTTGATTATATATTAAGTTATTGAATTAAATTTGTGACTATACTTATAATAGTGTGTAGCATGGCCTACTAAAAACGTTTAATTTAATAAAGAAATGTGAATTCTTTTAACTTAAATATATTTATTAAATACTTTGAAAAGCGCAGTGCAGACAATAGTGATGAGTGATTAAAAAATATTACTATTTAATATAATACTATAAACATCCCTAAAACTACTTAACTTTAAAAGCCTTACTTTTCTATTGTGCATAATTTGTACTGAGACTGAAAAAAACACTTTCAATTATTAAGTGGTTATCACCTTCAATTATTTTAAAAGTTATTATTTAAAATTTTGTATAATATTATTTATGTCTTACTTATAATTACCCCAAATCTGGGAAAAGGTAAAGTAGATACCTACCTAGGTAGTGAAATTTCAAATGGACTCTCATTTCTAAATTTAATAAGTAACATTGTATAGGAACTCAATTTTTGACTCAATATTATAGGTAATATGTTTCTAGACTCGAGGTATCCATATGAACTCTCCTTTTTATATTAATATTTATGTATTAAAAAGCCTCAAATGGACCCCAGTAGTATTTCATATGGACTCACCCATATTTCATAAGAGGTAAAGCCTCAGGACTTGAACTCACTCAAAATTAATTAAATAAGTAACGCCTAAGGACCTGAACTCTTAGATAGGTTAACTTATTTCAATCATTCTCTATTTAAATATTAGTGTATATAATGCATGTAGGATTATTTTTGAGTAAAATGAAATGTGTGTTTTCATGTTTAAAAACTTTTAAAAATAAATAAAAATCATAAAAATATCACAACCTTCTTTGCTTCACTTTATTATTAAAAAACAAAATTAAAAATCATCATTTATGTTTTAAAGAAATTGCTTAAAGGTTACTAAAGCAGGTAATTAACTTTTCTTTGCCAACTCCTGCTTTATTTTACATATTTGCTATATAGCGCTTGCATCCTCTAATCTCCTTTTTCATACTTTTCATATCCTGCAATTGCCCCTTTGCATGAGTTTCATCATCTGCTTTCGCACGAGCTTATCAACCTCTCCACTTCATCAAATTTCTAAATTCAAATCTCAACATCGCCATTAAGCAGAAAGAGAGGAAGCATTCATAGGTCGGAAGTGTGGCAACTTTTATTTCTAGGACACGATAGTGCCCCTACGGCCTTAAACAGTAAGTCTTTATCATACTCCATTCTCATGTCTCAACTTAAATTTTTTTTAAATATATATATAATATATATATATATATATATATATATATATATATATATATATATATATATATATATATATATATATATATATATATATATATCATATTATATCATATATATATAGGCTATATATATAATATATATATTATATATATATATAATATATATATATAATATACATTATATATATATATTATATATATTATATATATATATATATATATACTATATATATAATATATATATATATATATATATAAGCCTATATGAATTGCCAAAATTTTAACTAAATGGTTCTCTTGTTTTGTCATAAGTTAGCTGCCAGTATGCCTGCTTCCCTGTTTAACTGTTAAATCATACAACCACTGCGTAACCATAGCTCAATCAGAAGAGTGACAGAAGTCGCAAAGGCCAAGGGCCCTGGTTCAATCTCCTGTTCAGATCCTAGTAGCAATTACCTAGAGAAGTTCCCCTCCTAGAATAGGGCTATGCCTGTGAGGTGCAAACTAATATTAAAAAAATAAATAAAAAAGTTAAACCTTTCCTGAAAAATGTTTTAACTACCAGTTACGAAATCACTCCACTATCATAATATATATATATATATATATATATATATATATATATATTATATATATAATATATTATATATATATATATATATTATATATATAATATATATATAGTATATATATATATCATCATCAAATGGAGTTAAAAGGGGTACTGACCACAAAACTTGTTCAATTGCTTTTTAGTTCAAATATTAATTTAATTTGCTTTAGAACATATTTAGCTAGTTAATGATCTAAACTATTATGTTTAATTTAAATTAAGTTAGAAAATTATTAATAAAAAAAAATGTTTTGAATTTTTCAGCTGCAATTTTTGTAATTTTTTCCAAACTTGAATATAGTTCCTGAAAAAGATTGTTAAAAATTATTTTTAAAAAACAACAGTTTGGTAAAACCTTAGGAATTAACAAGGGGAAAGTACCCACATAAAGTGCTTTTAATAATTTACATTTAATTAATGAGAAAATATTTTATTAAAGTTCAGGGGAAAGTAAAAGCCTAATTAGGGTAAAATTTATAAAGTAATGGTTACATATTTATTTATTTTTTCTATACAATGCTTTATTTGTAGTTATTTTAAACACACATTAGGTAAATGAACATTTATACAAATGTTACAAATTAATTGAATGAGAAAAATGATACTGATAGGCAATTATAACTTTTATCAGTCATTATAACATAGTATTTTTTTGTACCCTACCTGTATCTAAAAATTTGACAAAAATCCTTTTGTATATATAGTAAAGATAATGTTGTGAGGGCTTTATTTACTTTTATTTTTATAAACATGTGGAAGCTATTTTTAGAAAAAATTCCACAAAATTTAAGCCTCAATTCAACACTATGAAAATAATTTACAACCACTGCATTTTTACTTTATATTAGTTTCATATAATGTATTATAACAGCATTTCGAGTATCAAATGCTTTTACACAAATGCTCATAGCCTTAGAAATAAAAAAGATGAGCTGATTAGTTATACCATAAATGAAAATCTAGCCATTATTTGCATAACTGAGGCATGGGTTAATGAAGAATTATATGGAGACTCCTTTCAGGAATATGAAATAGATGGATATTCACTTTATTTATACCAGCATAGAGGAAAGAAGGGTGGTGGTGTGGAGCTTTATGTTAAAAGCAATATTCAATCTGTATTAATGACTAACTTTAAAATTAATCATGATATTGAATCGGTGTGGGTAGATATCCTTATGTACAATAAATCATATAGAATAGGGGCATTTTATAGACCTCCAGGCCAGAGTCAAGAATTAGACACAGAAATTGTGAAAGAAATTGAGACAACATGCCACAGTAAAGAAAAAGGTATAGTCATAATGGGGGATTTTAATTTTCCGGGCATTTATTGGGATTCCTTGTCTAATATAGACCATAGTAGTTCTGCATTCATAAATTGTATACTAGATAACTTTTTGAGCCAGATGGTCCAAGAACCCACAAGACACGATGCACTATTAGACTTAATATTAACTAACGAGGAAAGTATGGTGAATGAGATTAGAGTTGAGGAGAATTAGGACTTAGTGACCATAATATAATTAGATTTGATATGAATGTGATATCTGGGCCCAAATTGCAAGTTAATAAGGAAGAGATCTTAGTTTTCCGAAATGGCGATTTTACCAAATTTAGAGACATGCTTAGTACAACTGACTGGGATAAAGAGTTTAAAGACCAAAACTGTTTTGTCATGTGGGAACATTTTAAGCAAATTTTTATGAATATTCAGTCAGTATGTTTTAAAGATAAACGCCATTAGGGTGCGAAAGAGAAAAACCTGTGGGTTGAATAGAGAGATAAGAAGAGAAAATTAATGAAAAATAAAGATGTGTTAAAGCGTGAAAGAAAGTAATAGGGAGGATGGTTTAGAAAATTATAGGAAAAATAGAAAGAACATTAACCAGTCAATAAGAAAGGCTCAGAGAGAGGCAGAAATTAATTTAGCAAGGAATAGTACTAAGAACCTGAAGAAGTTTTTTAGCTTTTATAAATTTAAAAGAAAGAATAGGACAATTGGTCCAATTAAAATTAATGAAAATTTAGTGAGTTCAGATAAGGAGTTGGTCAACATTTTCAATGCTTATTTTGCTTCAGTGTTTACTGAGGAAAGATTAGATAATAGTTTGGAGACTAATAGTTCTTGTATGCATGTAACAAATAGACTTACAGAATTTGAATTTGGCGTAAAAGAATGTTAAACGTTTTATTAGACCATAATTGATCCAAGTAAGCCTGCAGGCCTGATGGTATAATGGTAAAATTCTGAAAGGGGATAGTACCAGCATTGCAAAGGCACTGTATTTGATTTTTAAGCGATCTATAACATTTGGTGAGGTACCAGATGACTGAAAAACAGCATATGTTGTGCCTGTTTATAAGAAAGGTAGTAAGGAAGATTTGGTTAATTATAGGCCAGTTAGCTTAACATCTCTGGTTGTAAAGGTTCTGGAAAAGTTACTGAAAGGTCATATAGAAAAATAGGTCAGCGTCTGTTATAGCCGTCATATGTATCTTAAAAACTATTAATGCTCAGTAACGGAATCATTGCTGGAATGCTGGTCCAAAGTTTGCCCTTAGGAAATGGTAAAAAAAAAAAAAAAAAAAAAAAATAATAAATAAAAAAAATTATATCTCAAAAACCCCACAATAGCTACAGCGAAAAGGGAAATACATTTTTGAAATCTGGTAAAATTTTTCACATAAGAAAATGTAAAAAAAATAAAAAAATTAAAAAATTATTGTTAATAATTATAGTAATATGATTAGAGAGCCTATTTAGAGACCTTTTATTGGTTACTCGTTAAAATAAATAGACTTTCTATTAAATTTTGCTTTTTTTTTTTTTACTAAAGAATACCCCAAGGGTATAACCGCACCGATGGCAGGAGTCGGGTCTCTTAGCCTTCCGGGGAACTTACGGGGTAGGACTAATCCCCCCCTCGGGGAGGGTCTCCGGAAGCCCCGCTCTTTGGTATTTGGGTGTCGCGGGGGTTCCTCCGCCCCTCCCCTACGGGGTATGGAAAACGTCCCCCCCTATGTTCCCCGTCGGCTCGAGCCCCCTAGTGTGCCGTATAAAGCAAAATTTAATAGAAAGTCTATTTATTTTAACGAGAAACCAATAAAAGGTCTCTAAATAGGCCTTCTAATCATATTACTATAATTATTAACAATAATTTTTTTATTATTATTATTATTTTTACATTTTCTTATGTGAAATTTTACCAGGATTCCAAAAATGTATTCTTTTTCGTTGTAGCTATTGTAGTTTTTGAGATATAATTTTTTTTATTTTTTTTTAATTTTTTTTTATTTTTATTTTTTTTTACATTTCCAGGCAAACTTTGGACCAGCATTCCAGCAATGTATTCCGTTTTACTGTAGCATTAATAGTTTTTAAGATACATATGACGGCTATAACAGACGCTGGCCGAAAAATATTTAGAAGATAACAAGGTATTGTATGACTCCCAGCACGGTTTCAGAAAGGGTAGGTCATGTCAGACAAACCTTTTAGAATTTATGGAATACATTACTGACTGCATTGACCGAGGAGATCCAGTTGATATTGTAAATTTAGACTTTAGCAAAGCTTTTGATAAGGTTCCCCACATAAGGCTAGTGAAGAAGTTATTGCAATGTGGTATAGGTGGAGTGGTACATGGTTGGATTAAAGAGTGGTTGCGAAATAGAAAACAGTGTGTACAACTAAATGGCAATAAATCATCATGGGAAATAGTGAA
Organism: Trachelipus rathkii; assembly: GCA_015478945.1. NCBI lineage: Eukaryota > Metazoa > Arthropoda > Malacostraca > Isopoda > Trachelipodidae > Trachelipus > Trachelipus rathkii. The sequence continues at coordinate 72,217 of JABUQX010013375.1, forward strand.
GAGTGGTGTCCCACAGGGCTCAGTGCTGGGGCCACTACTGTTCCTCATATACATAAATGATTTAGACCAGGGACTTAAATGCAAGGTTTCTAAGTTTTGCAGATGATACCAAAGTGGCCACCATATTTAGGAATAGTGAAGGATGTAATAAAGATTCAAAATGATCTTGATAAACTTCTTGGGTGGGCAGATAAGTGGCAAATGAATTTTAATAGTAAAAAGTGTAAGGTTCTTCACCTAGGTTACTCAAATAAAAGTTTTAACTACAATATGAATGGGGATTG
>JABUQX010013375.1:77500-88482 GCA_015478945.1 Trachelipus rathkii
GCTGTACAATGTAGAGGCAAGACGATACAGGAAGTAGTGGGGTAACGAACGTTTGAAGACAAATATTTGGGGAAGATTCTGGAGTAGTAGTACCTGACAGGCATACTCTAACAGGATGGATGGTACAAAAAAAAAATATATATATATATATATATATATATATTATCAAAAATTATATTTTTGCATAATTTTCGATAGAAGAGGCTCTTGACGCCACCAGACTATTTTTAGTTTTTTACACTAAAGTACTATAATATTTAAAATAGATAACTATATTTACCTTTAATAATTGTTCTTCCGGTTGACGAATTCCGAAGTTCATTAAAGTTATTGGAGTACACGATTGGAAGGCCTTCCTAAATACTCTTTTAGAGAACAATTACTTAAATTATCATTAATTAAGACAGTTATTATGACAAGATGATGATTTATTATTACGGATAGGAATTTCCAAAGGTTTTTGAAAGGGTTTCCTCTCATTTTAAAGGATTCGTTAATCCTTACTTTAATTAACTTAAACTTTATACAAGTTAACTTTAACCGTCTTAAAGTCTTAAAGAAGCTGTGATCGAAGTGGCATAACTTATTGAAAACTGCCGTGATCAATTTAATTAATATTAATAAAAAGAAAAAGACACTTATTGTTTATCTTTCACTTTAAATTACTAAACAGTGTATTTTAAATACATAATACACAATACTATTTCTATACTGACAAGTTACTAGCAGAATACTGACGGAATACACAATACGTGTTGACTAAGTACGTAAGAACGGCATACTGTTCAAATACTGGAAAAATTTTATACTGACCGCGTTGGTGTCATGTGACCTGGCGGATGAATATTACTGCAATATTTAAGTCGAAATTTTACTGTTATTTATTTTTACTGTGGTTTTATATTTAATGATGAAAATGTACAATTTCATGAATAATTTTTCACACACTCCGGGCAGAGGATTGCTTCAAAAAGAAGCAATACAATACCCTTTGTGTTTACTTAAGCTGTGTGCTTGCGTTTCCTTTAATATTATTTATTTCATTAGTTAAAAAATATATTTTTTTTACTTTTTTCTTTTTACTTAAAACCTTAAATCTACCTTAAAATTACCCTAAACCAATCTTAATAATTTATTTATGCAATTTAATTTATAGATCAGCTAAATTGGATTGCATAAACTGCCTCTGTTTAAGAGCAGCTTTTCTCATAGGTCTTTTATTATTGGCTTTATTATTATTATTTACTCCAGAAGGTCCAGGTCTGTTGCTGTTGTCATTCTGTACAGGTGTTGTATTTGATAAACTACCACCTCCTGTATTTAATTCGAGGGGGTAAAGGTTGCTGATTGAATGCAATCCTACTTCACCAGAACCTGTTTTTAATTTGACTGATCTGATGTTATTATCGTGACCAATTATAACATCCAACACTCTACCTAATTTCCAAAATGGGCGTGGTTTATTGATGTCCTTTATAATCACCACATCACCAACGTTTTGCGCATGCGCCACGGGTTGGGCACCACTGGTCTAGACCGTTCCCGGAGACTTAGGAGATATTCCTCATGCCACAAACACCTGAACTCTTCATAGAGTTCATTTTGTTTTATGAGGGTAGAATCTAGTACCTCCTTGTTGGGTGCACTGCCCATCTGATATTCTATATCAAAATTACTTTTAAATATTAAATTACTATTAAACATGACTTTCAAAAAACAATTGGGCGTTATTGCCTCCAACTCAGAGGTACCAGATCTATAGGTTAAGGGTCTGGAATTGATGGCATTTTCTATGTCAGACAGAGTGGTTAGAAGTTAAAAATAGGTCACTTTACTCTTTCCAACAGCTTTATACAGACACTGTTTCATTACTTTTATTAACCTTTCCCAATGGCTACCTTGCCATGGAGAAAAAAGGTTAATTTTTACATGTTTGATCTGATTTTTATCAAACTCCTCCTTGAAAGCATTGGTATTAAAGGACTCTTCTATTATATTGCACCCTTTATTAAAATATAAAGCATTGTCACTATAGATGTACGATGGTATACTAAATTTGTTACAAAACCTTTTGAAGGCTAACAGAAAGTCAGAGGTGTTCATAGAGGGTACTAGTTCTAAGTGTACAGCTCTGATGTTTAAGCAAGTGAAAATTAAGATATACATTTTCTCTAACTTTGAGGTGTTGTTTTTGACATATACATGAGAGGTGAAATCAATACCTGTGTGTTGGTAAGGTTTTATGAGATTCATGTGTGTTCTAGGTATGTCAGTGAAACGTGGGTACCTGTAAGAAAGAGCATTGTACTTCTTGCATGTAATGCACTCTAATAAAACAGATCTTACTGCAGCTCTACCCTTAGGTATCCACACACCTTGATTTCTGATGTAATTAAGAGTAGTACCAATGCCAAGGTGCTTTACTTGCTCATGGGCATATTTAATAAATAGCAATGTAAAGCCATGATTTCTTCCCATTAATATGGGATTAGCTTGTTCATAGCTAATAAGAAGAGCCTTATTAATCCTGCCCTTACTTCTTAAATAGCCCTTTTCGTCAAGGAAAAGATTTAAGTTCAAAACTAAGGGAGGAATTTCTGAGTCTTTCAAGGAAGTTACTTTTACCTTCTGTTTATATTCATTTAAAAAATTAATTTCATTAGCAAAGGATTGAAGTTGATTTATTTTAAGCCAATACCTTACAGACTTTTGCTGGTAATCTATATTTACTTTAATTTTACTAAACCATTTAAAAATCCAGGCAGTGATTCTTAAGACTTTTTCGATAGCATGAATATTTACTTAAATCTAAAATACCAATACATGAATTATTAACAATATTTATATTTACCATTAATAGAGGTAAGGATTCTTGTGGTACACTCAACATAGGATACTTGGGCCAATTGTCTAAATCATTAGTTAACCAAACTGGACCATAGTACCACAGAGCAAATATTCTTTGTATTTTTCTAAAAGTTAAACCCCTAGTTAAAAAATCACCAGGGTTTTCTGCTGTATTTACATATTTATAGTACACATTTACCTTGTACTTCTTACTGATGGAAGTAATTAAGCCATCCATTTCATTTATTCTATTTTTTAAAAACTTAGATTTTACTTTGGTTTGTCTGGTTAATAACCAGCTCAAAACTACTTGTGAATCCACAGCAATATTAATGAATTCAAAATAAATATTACTATATGCTTCCAAAATATTAGGTAAGCATTTCAAGGCCAAAATAACCCCCATCAGCTCCAGGGAAGGGATACTTAACTCCCTAGGCCCTATTGGCAGGAGCTACCTTGGCTTTAGCAAATATAAAAGAGCTTTTATTATCATTATCCACTCCATAACATACAAATCCATAAACACTTTCAGAACTGTCACAAAAAAGATGTAAGCCATACTTATTCCCTTCAGAAAGAGCCCTCCTAGGTATTGCAATCGTATCCAGATGTTCGCAGTTATTGCGCAGTTTATACCACTCTTTCAGTATCTCTTCAGGCATCCTTTTTCTCTCAGGCAAAATTTTGCTGCCACACTTGTCTCATTAACAATTTTCCTAACCAAAATAGGAAGAGCAAAGTTAAGAGGATCGAAAAGCTTGAAAATCTCAGACAACAATTGACGCTTAGTTGAAATACTCTCCAGATATTCTACTTTATTAATATGCATACAGTCAGTCACCACATTGAAACTATATCCCAAGATCTTTTCATAACAACTAGAATGCTCTACAAAGGAGTTTTCTTCCTTGAACTTAACACGCAAAGCATTACGAGTTGCTATTCCAAGATCTCAAGATAAAACCCCCTTCTTCCATTCGTTTCTTACATTGATGATATATACCTACTATCTCACTTTCTTCTTGCATGCTTGTAAATATTAAATTATCCACATAGAAACCTGAGGATAATATTTCAGTACATCTATCATGTGGATACTTAGAAGCATGATATTTCATTATATAATGCAGTATAAATGGGGAGGATGTAAACCCAAATATTAATGTTAGGTACCTATAAGCTTCCAGTTGCCCGTTATTAAACCACAAGAAAGTGAACCTATTCATGTCCACTTCTTCTTTTAACCTAATCATCAAAAACGCCTGTTTTACATCGCTCATCACAACAGTACGATTAGTTCTGAACACAAGTAGTAGCTTTAAAAGTGAATTCATGAGGTCATAACCACTGTAAGCTGCTTCATTCAAAGATGGAAGAGTTTTATTACTTTTAAGGGAACAATTAAAAACTGGTCTTATTTTAGTGGTTACTTGTTCCGTTTGCCTTATTATAGGTCGATGAGGAATGAATTTATATTTACTAAAATCTAAAGCATTTTTTAAATTTATATTTACTTTTTCAATTATTTTATCATCAATGATCTTCAAAAAACCTTAATTGTATTTACTTTAAATTATTTTGAGTTAATTTATTAAACACTCTATTAGCTATATTTAAAGATATTTTAAAATTATTAGGAACTAATTCTATTTGGTCTTCATACCAAGGAAGGCTTACATGATAATGGTTGTCTTTGAAAATCATATTCTGATTAAATAATTGAACCTGACATTTATCTACAGTGTTCAGAATGTCTTCGTCTTGCTTGATACCTAAGGATTCCAGGCTAAAAAGATTTTCCAAACCATTGTCAATATCAGAATCCAAAAACTGTTCAATGGGATTGAAATAACTTTTGGATGGTTCTAATACAAAATACACTTGTGTATTCAGCCTTCTGTTATTACATTCAGAATCAATTTTATGAATTACAGCATTATTTGTTTCAACTTTTGACTGAGTTATGAAATTACTAACTTTTTTACCTTTTCTGGTTTCAACCAAACGCACAATTTGTTCTCTACTTAAAAAATTATAAATATTACCTATTGGAATTAATTTATTATTGCCAATATGTAAACAATGACCACTAGCAAAAGGTACAGTCTGAAAGGATGGAAACAAGTCTATAATTTCTATACCAAGTAAAACATCTACTTTTAATATGACTATTTACATGTGAATCATTAAAATTACTATCTGCAAAATTTAAACATTAAGTTTCATATTTTTAATAACATCAGAATGCATCTACTTTATAATTTAATATTTAATTCATCAATCTATTAGAAAGGAATGAAAACTGATTCTTTTATCCTCTCAAACAACAACACGAATATTTTGCCCTAGCAATTATTTCAGGTGAAGGGAAGAGGAGGAAAAGAGAGAGATAAAAGATAGTTTTCATCCCTTTTGCTATAAGATGATGAATTAAATATAAATTATAACGTTAGATGGCATTTCCTGATGTTATTAAAAATGAAACTTAATGGTTTAAATTTTGCAGATAGTAATTTTAATGATTCACATGTAAATAGTCATATTAAAGTAGATGTTTTACTTGGTATAGAAAATAATAGACTTGTTTCCATCTTTTCAGACTGTACCTTTTGCAAGTGGTCATTGTTTACATATTGGCAATAATAAATTAATTCCAATAGGTAATATTTATAATTTTTTAAGTAGAGAACAAATTGTACGTTTGGTTGAAACCAGAAAAAGTAATAAAGTTAGTAATTTCATAACTCAGTCAAAAGTTGAAACAAATAATGCTGTAATTCATAAAATTGATTCTGAATGTAATAACAGAAGGCTGAATACACAAGTGTATTTTGTATTAGAACCATCCAAAAGTTATTTCAATCCCATTGAACAGTTTTTGGATTCAGATATTGACATTTGGAAAATCTGTTTAGCCTGGAATCCTTAGGTATCAAGCAAGACGAAGACATTCTGAACACTGTAGATAAATGTCAGGTTCAATTATTTAATCAGAATATGATTTTCAAAGACAACCATTATCATGTAAGCCTTCCTTGGTATGAAGACCAAATAGAATTAGTTCCTAATAATTTTAAAATATCTTTAAATATAGCTAATAGAGTGTTTAATAAATTAACTCAAAATAATTTAATAAGTAAATACAATAAGGTTTTTGAAGATCAATTGAATGATAAAATAATTGAAAAAGTAAATATAAATTTTAATGATGCTTCAGATATTAGTAAATATAAATTCATTCCTCATCGACCTATAATAAGGCAAACGGAACAAGTAACCACTAAAATAAGACCAGTTTTTAATTGTTCACTTAAAAGTAATAAAACTCTTCCATCTTTGAATGAAGCAGCTTACAGTGGTTATGACCTCATGAATTTACTTTTAAAGCTACTACTTGTGTTCAGAACTAATCGTACTGTTGTGATGAGCGATGTAAAACAGGCGTTTTTGATGATTAGGTTAAAAGAAGAAGTGGACAAGAATAGGTTCACTTTCTTGTGGTTTAATAACGGGCAACTGGAAGCTTATAGGTACCTAACATTAATATTTGGGTTTACATCTTCCCCATTTATACTGCATTATATAATGAAATATCATGCTTCTAAGTATCCACATGATAGATGTACTGAAATATTATCCTCAGGTTTCTATGTGGATAATTTAATATTTACAAGCATGCAAGAAGAAAGTGAGATAGTAGGTATATATCATCAATGTAAGAAACGAATGGAAGAGGGAGGTTTTATCTTGAGATCTTGGAATAGCAACTCGGATGCTTTGCGTGTTAAGTTCAAGGAAGAAAACTCCTTTGTAGAGCATTCTAGTTGTTATGAAAAGATCTTGGGATATAGTTTCAATGTGGTGACTGACTGTATGCATATTAATAAAGTAGAATATCTGGAGAGTATTTCAACTAAGCGTCAATTGTTGTCTGAGATTTCCAAGCTTTTCGATCCTCTTAACTTTGCTCTTCCTATTTTGGTTAGGGGTAAATTGTTGATGAGACAAGTGTGGCAGCAAAAATTGGCTTGGGAAGAAAGAGTGCCTGAAGAGATACTGAAAGAGTGGTATAAACTGCGCAATAACTGCGAACATCTGGATACGATTGCAATACCTAGGAGGGCTCTTTCTGAAGGAAATAAGTATGGCTTACATCTTTTTTGTGACAGTTCTGAAAGTGTTTATGGATTTGTATGTTATGGAGTGGATAATGATAATAAAAGCTCCTTTATATTTGCTAAAGCCAAGGTAGCTCCTGCCAATAGGCCTAGGGAGTTAAGTATCCCTTCCCTGGAGCTGATGGGGGTTATTTTGGCCTTGAAATGCTTACCTAATATTTTGGAAGCATATAGTAATATTTATTTTGAATTCATTAATATTGCTGTGGATTCACAAGTAGTTTTGAGCTGGTTATTAACCAGACAAACCAAAGTAAAATCTAAGTTTTAAAAAAATAGAATAAATGAAATGGATGGCTTAATTACTTCCATCAGTAAGAAGTACAAGGTAAATGTGTACTATAAATATGTAAATACAGCAGAAAATCCTGGTGATTTTTTAACTAGGGGTTTAACTTTTAAAAAATACAAAGAAATATTTGCTCTGTGGTACTATGGTCCAGTTTGGTTAACTAATGATTTAGACAATTGGCCCAAGTATCCTATGTTGAGTGTACCACAAGAATCCTTACCTCTATTAATGGTAAATATAAATATTGTTAATAATTCATGTATTGGTATTTTAGATTTAAGTAAATATTCATGCTATCGAAAAGTCTTAAGAATCACTGCCTGGATTTTTAAATGGCTTAGTAAAATTAAAGTAAATATAGATTACCAGCAAAAGTCTGTAAGGTATTGGCTTAAAATAAATCAAATTCAATCCTTTGCTAATGAAATTAATTTTTTAAATGAATATAAACAGAAGGTAAAAGTAACTTCCTTGAAAGACTCAGAAATTCCTCCCTTAGTTTTGAACTTGAATCTTTTCCTTGACGAAAAAGGCTATTTAAGAAGTAAGGGCAGGATTAATAAGGCTCTTCTTATTAGCTATGAACAAGCTAATCCCATATTAATGGGAAGAAATCATGGCTTTACATTGCTATTTATTAAATATGCCCATGAGCAAGTAAAGCACCTTGGCATTGGTACTACTCTTAATTACATCAGAAATCAAGGTGTGTGGATACCTAAGGGTAGAGCTGCAGTAAGATCTGTTTTATTAGAGTGCATTACATGCAAGAAGTACAATGCTCTTTCTTACAGGTACCCACGTTTCACTGACATACCTAGAACACACATGAATCTCATAAAACCTTACCAACACACAGGTATTGATTTCACCTCTCATGTATATGTCAAAACACAACACCTCAAAGTTAGAGAAAATGTATATCTTAATTTTCACTTGCTTAAACATCAGAGCTGTACACTTAGAACTAGTACCCTCTATGAACACCTCTGACTTTCTGTTAGCCTTCAAAAGGTTTTGTAACAAATTTAGTATACCATCGTACATCTATAGTGACAATGCTTTATATTTTAATAAAGGGTGCAATATAATAGAAGAGTCCTTTAATACCAATGCTTTCAAGGAGGAGTTTGATAAAAATCAGATCAAACATGTAAAAATTAACCTTTTTTCTCCATGGCAAGGTAGCCATTGGGAAAGGTTAATAAAAGTAATGAAACAGTGTCTGTATAAAGCTGTTGGAAAGAGTAAAGTGACCTATTTTGAACTTCTAACCACTCTGTCTGACATAGAAAATGCCATCAATTCCAGACCCCTAACCTATAGATCTGGTACCTCTGAGTTGGAGGCAATAACGCCCAATTGTTTTTTTGAAAGTCATGTTAATAGTAATTTATATATTTAAAAGTAATTTTGGATATAGAATACAGATGGGCAGTGCACCCAACAAGGAGGTACTAGATTCTACCCTCATAAAACAAAATGAACTCTATGAAGAGTTCAGGTGTTTGTGGCATGAGGAATATCTCCTAAGTCTCCGGGAACGGTCTAGACACTTGTTTCAGGGTATTTGGGAAGATAAAGTAAAAATAGGTGATGTGGTGCTAATAAAGGACATCAATAAACCACGCCCATTTTGGAAATTAGGTAGAGTGTTGGATGTTATAATTGGTCACGATAATAACATCAGATCAGTCAAATTAAAAACAGGTTCTGGTGAAGTAGGATTGCATTCAATCAGCAACCTTTACCCCCTCGAATTAAATACAGGAGGTGGTAGTTTATCAAATACAACACCTGTACAGAATGACAACAGCAACAGACCTGGACCTTCTGGAGTAAATAATAATAATAAAGCCAATAATAAAAGACCTATGAGAAAAGCTGCTCTTAAACAGAGGCAGTTTATGCAATCCAATTTAGCTGATCTATAAATTAAATTGCATAAATAAAATATTAAGATTGGTTTAGGGTAATTTTAAGGTAGATTTAAGGTTTTAAGTAAAAGAAAAAAGTAAAAAAAATATTTTTTAACTAATGAAATAAATAATATTAAAGGAAACGCAAGCACACAGCTTAAGTAAACACAAAGGGTATTGTATTGCTTCTTTTTGAAGCAATCCTCTGCCCGGAGTGTGTGAAAAATTATTCATGAAATTGTACATTTTTCATCATTAAATATTAAACCACAGTAAAAATAAATAACAGTAAAATTTCGACTTAAATATTGCAGTAATATTCATCCGCCAGGTCACATGACACCAACGCGGTCAGTATAAAATTTTTCCAGTATTTGAACAGTATGCCGTTCTTACGTACTTAGTCAACACGTATTGTGTACTCCGTCAGTATTCTGCTAGTAACTTGTCAGTATAGAAATAGTATTGTGTATTATGTATTTAAAATACACTCCGTTTAGTAACTTAAAGTGAAAGATAAACAATAAGTGTCTTTTTCTTTTTATTAATATTAATTAAATTGATCACGGCAGTTTTCAATAAGTTATGCCACTTCGATCACAGCTTCTTTAAGACGGTTAAAGTTAACTTGTATAAAGTTTAAGTTAATTAAAGTAAGGATTAACGAATCCTTTAAAATGAGAGGAAACCCTTTCAAAAACCTTTGGAAATTCCTATCCGTAATAATAAATCATCATCTTGTCATAATAACTGTCTTAATTAATGATAATTTAAGTAATTGTTCTCTAAAAGAGTATTTAGGAAGGCCTTCCAATCGTGTACTCCAATAACTTTAATGAACTTCGGAATTCGTCAACCGGAAGAACAATTATTAAAGGTAAATATAGTTATCTTTTTAAATATTATAGTACTTAGTGTAAAATAAAATCAGTCTGGTGGCGTCAAGAGCCTCTTCTATCGAAAATTATGCAAAAATATAATTTATAGAAAATAAATATTGATATATGTTAATTTATTTTTTTTTTTCCACTCATGTATCCTGTTAGAGTAATGCTGTCGGTACTACTACTCAGAATCTTCCATATTTGTCTTCCAAACGCTTCGTTTACCCACTACTTCGCTGTATCGTCTTGCTCTACTTGTACAGCCTCCGAATCCATCCATCCTTTCCTTGTCTCCTGCTGGTCCTCCTCCCTTCTGTCTTCCCAATCCATGATATCTCTTTTATTATCTCATTATATATATTAGTGATGTGCCGATGCCGGTTCCTATTTATTCTTCTTTGCCGATGCCGGTGCCGATTCTTCATTATTTTAGCTTTTCCTTCAATATACTGATTTATTAAATTATTAGCGACTTCTTATAATAAATGACTTTTGGAGTGGCTAATAGGCATTAAATAGTAATTGAAATGTTTCATATAACTTACCAATGTCAATTGTGTAACCACTAACCATTAGAGTTGATCTAGACAATAATTGGAGGAATTATCATTGTTTCTTGTTTATCAATAGTCAATACCAATCAATAATTATATAATCAGTCATGAATTATATGATGTATGGAAATTGAAATTGGCATTTTATTTATTTTTATATTTATTATGAAAAGTTTGTGAACATGAAAACTTGAGACTAAACCTATTGTTTTACAGTGTTTTCTTCCATTTTAATATTATAAACTATAATTAATAGACATTCTTCTCTTCCTCACATTCCTTCAATGAAAACTATTAATTGATCA
>JABUQX010013376.1:10000-15000 GCA_015478945.1 Trachelipus rathkii
AAGAGAGAGTTATGATAATATGCCAGAAATTCGAAAATCGTTGAGGTGCAAGAATAATTTTAGAAGGACATATTATTTGATTAATTGAAGAAAGCATCTAACGGACGACAATACAATTGTTTTTAAGAAATTTTCACCAAATTATATATTTGATGTTACTACTACTACTACTACTACTACTACTACTACTACTACTAATAATAATAATAATAATAATAATAATAATAATAATAATAATAATAATAATAATAATAATAATAATAATAATAATAATAAATTTTCTTGATCATATATTTTATTTTGAAGTTAGAAGGTAAATATTCAGATTATAATAATGATAATAATAATAACAATAATTTAATAATAATAATAATAATAATAATAATAATAATAATAATAATAATACTGTAATTCGAATGTACTGCAAAGTTCTGAACTCGTGCAATTTTTTCACGAAATCTGTAGAGTTCTCTTCTTCAGCAGTAGTTTGAATCCCCCAGATCAAAGGGGAGGCCTTGCAGATCAAAAGTTGGACACAAGGAGTTCGATTCCTTTCTTCTGTCTTTGAGGAAAGGTTCTCAATTTTTTTGCATTGCGTAATACTGTAACTGTGTGTCAAGGTTCAAGTTTTAATCTAAATATATATATATATATATATATATATATATATATATATATATATATATATATATATATATATATATATATATATATATATGTATATATATATATATATATATAGATATATAAATGTTATATATATATTTAGAGTTTATATATATATATATATATATATATATATATATATATATATATATATATATATATATATATATATATATATATATATATATATATATATATATATATATATATTTATATATATATATATATATATTCTCAGTCGCAACATGCCGTGGTCTGGACCTAAGAGGGAAAGTTTCTTTACCTTCCTACGTTATTGTTCTTTGTTTATTAAATTTTTAATATATATATATATATATATATATATATATATATATATATATATATATATATATATATATATATATATATATATATATATATATATATATATATATATATATATATATATATATATATATAGTTGTAAGTGCAAAAAAAAAATTCTTTTTTTGCATTAGCAAAAAAAGTGAATTTGTAAAAATTATTTTGTTAATTTATATATATATATATATATATATATATATATATATATATATATATATATATATATATATATATATATATATATATATATATATATATATATATATATATATATATATATATATATATATATATATCTATACTTTATAGATAGTTTAATATTTATATATATATATATATATATATATATATATATATATATATATATATATATATATATATATATATATATATATATATATATATATATATATATATATATATATGTATATATATATATATATATATATATATATATATATATATATATATATATATATATATATATATATATATATATATATATATATATATATATATATATATATATATATATATATATATATATATTTATATATATAAATATATATATATATAGTATATATATATATATATATATATATATATATATATATATATATATATATATATATTATATATATATATATATATATATATATATATAATATCATTACTAATAGTCTTGAGAATATAATTGTACTGCATAAATAACTGGTTTTAAATGTTTATAAATTAGACATTATTGTTGTTGTTGTTTTGTTTTTTTTTTAATTTAATGTTGAGAATTTTTTATTTTTTTAGAAACTAAGTTGTTCCAGGTAGATCATTAAATTTGATAATTCCTTTTTGAAAATTTTAAATCTCATAAGTACTAAAGTGCATTCCTGCCCGATTAGTACAGCCATAGCTACCAAAATCGTTCTCAAGACTGTTACTAAAGAATTAGTTCTAAATAATAATAATAAGAAGAAAAATGTAAACTAGTAAAAATATGTATTATTATAAAAAAAAAAAAATTAGACAAGTAAATAAAGAACACATTTTTTTTAAAAACAAAAAACACGATTTATTACAACTCTCTCTCATATATATATATATATATATATATATATATATATATATATATATATATATATATATATATATATATATATATATATATATATATATATATATATATATTATCACATGCATGACAAGAAAGCAGAAACGGAAGTAGTTGTGCAACATTCTTATCAGGCCTTAATCATTTTTTGTGTTATATAATCATTTGCATTTTGGGGAGAGAGGTATGAATCCTCAATCTCCCTTCCCCTTCCCCTCCCTGGTTGCAGCTCTGTCGTAGGTGATTCAATTTGATGAGAGGACACCATAGCTTTCCTGTTATTAGAATATATCATAGCATGTTGCAGAGCCGATAATTTGCATTTTGACGGTTCAATTTTATTTATAATTTTTATTTTTGGAAATGGTTTAGACTTAGAGTAGCTAGGCAAGCATAAACTTAAAACTTTTATCTAGTATACATGTAAATGCTGATTTTTGGGAAGGGAGGATAGTGCCACCCAAAATCTGCAATTCGTATTGAAACCACCTGGCAGGTGTCAAATAGTTGGGTATACAGAAATGTACTCTGATTCTAATTTTGTAATTTTAATATCTATTCCGAAAAAAATGAGTAAAAACTGAATGAATTGTAAAATTAATTATATCAAATTATAAATTTTGACAATTACATGGAACCTGTCTTTTATGTTAATCACACTTTTTTTATGTATTTTTCATGTATACTTATACATAGTAAATTATATCATTTAAAAAAAATCGTACATAATTATGTTAAACGTATTACTGCAAACAAATTTTATAAAGAATAAAATGATGCTTAAATTTCAATATCAGATACATTTTAAATTGCTTATAAAAGATCTACAAGATTTATTAATTAAAAAAAAATCTTTCAGGAATAATAAAGAAAATCTCCCAATTATTCATACACTATATATGTATATACAACTTACTATATATATTTCTTACAGTTTATACCAACTGAAAGCGAAATATCTCCAAGGTTTATAAATGCATTATTTTGTGTAAAACTAATTATATAGAGTCTTAAGAGCAAATGTTCAGTTCTTTATAGAAATATTGAGATATCCGGCAGGAACCGAAACTTTTTGGAAAAGATATAATATCCGGCCGGACCAGGATACTGTTACGTGGCCAAGTTTCAGAATTATAGTTGAATGTTTATATTGCATTCTGACACCATGCCCATTTAAATGACAACAATTTTTAACGAGGTTAATATACTTATTTACTGGAACCTAAGACTTCACGATTTCTGGATTGGAGGGAAGGGGAGAAAGGAATGAATTTTATTGTTTACAACCCTTCAACCTAAATAAAGGAAATCTTAATTTTTTATTCTACATTAATACAGCAAAAGTATATCATTCCTTGTCACGTATTTTTCAATATTCTTTCTTATATAATATATTACTTCAACATTTTCTAATGTCAATAAACTCTTTTAACAGACGGTCGCTTCATTAATTTTCTTTATACTTGTTATTTTTACACGTGTGCACTTCAGGAGTCAGGACGAAAGACTATTCCCCTTATATATATATATATATATAGTATATATATATATATAGAGAGAGAGAGATATATATAATATATATATATATATATATATATATATATATATATATATATATATATATATATATATATATATATATATATATATATATATATAGAGAGAGAGAGAGAGAGAGAGAGAGAGAGAGAGAGAAAGGAAAATATTTCCACCACGCTGGAGTTCGAACCCACGAGATAAGCGTCGTCGTTTGACAATGCACAAAACACTATGCCACTGTACCATTCCAATTCCCCAAAAGAAAAGGTATTGCAGAAGAGATTTTAAGTGATCTGTTTCGAAATCCCATTTGGAAATTTTGTACTTATCTATGGAGTTCTGGCCAACTATTGGGCCACATGACAATTTTTCTGTGGTGCTCCTGGGTCACCGGATTATGACAAATATTGCAACAAGACAATAAAATTTCACACATGTTTGGGTTCAAACTCGACGATATTGTCGCCAGTAGACAATTTACAGATTATCTTAATGCCACTGTACCACCTTGCTTCTTTAAAATATTTATCACAATAGTTGTTGTTGTTGTGTCCATGGTGACGTTTCTTGATTTTGACTGGCTGTTTCTGTAACCCAGGAACATCCCAGAAGAATGATAACATGTTTCCCAATTAGGGTCCCAAGTTTCCTTATAATTAGTGATGGGACGATTCCAAATTTCCAGCCGATGCCGATTCGTCAAAAGTGCCGATTCCGATTCCGATTCCGATTCCGATTCCAATTTATATATATATATAGAGTATATATATATATATGAGTATTGATTTATATATATAAATTTATATATATAGTATATATAGTATATATATATATATATATATATATATATATATATATATGTTATATGTATATATATATATATATATATACCTACTATTGCTAAATCAACTAATTTTAGATATTTAAAACTTTATAAATTAATGTGTATAACTTTTTTATATTTTTTTATCTTTATAAAGAAATAATTAGTTAATTACCTTTTATTTATTTAACCACTGAAAAATAATAGCAAAATTTAAAAATCTTACAATAAATGAACAAATTTTTCTTTTTCTTTTTTGTTTAAAAAAAACCTTTTTACTAAAAGTAAGATCTTGAAGCAAAATTATCATTATTGTTTGTAGTTAAATCATGACTCTTAAGTTGTAGTGCAAAAACATTAACATTTCTCACGTTTCTGAGTGCATCCGATTTTTTAGGAGAATAAATTGATCCCTCCAATTTCAGTCTTTCACATCCACAAAAAGGGGATCATTTGAATATTTTCTAGTAAGACACCCCAAATGCTGAAAGGTTCCTTTATTCGATGACCACCATTGTAATT
>JABUQX010013376.1:20000-32132 GCA_015478945.1 Trachelipus rathkii
ACGTATCCACTTCTATTAGAAAAAAATATAATGCAAAGTTTAGTCACCCCTATACATGGGGGAAATTCACTTTGCATTAGTTTATTTTTTTATTTTTAAAGTAACCAACCTAATTAACATCAAAATATAGATGTTGTATAGTCCACTTTGAACAACTAAATTTTGATCTTCCTTCTTCTTCCTATTTGAATCAGAGAAAACATAATTGTTGTCTGCGTCTTAATATTTCAACTCCTTTCTAATAGAAATAATATTCATCATGTCTCTAATATCTTCAAATTCACACAACTCAAAATACGTCTCTTTATTCAAGTGCTCCCTTCCTTCTCCCATAAATTGATCCTTCTTGGAAAACGTTTCAAAGAGTTTAGAAAATTTGAAGCGCTCCCACAACTTGTTTACTCCACTCCAATTGCTTGCTCTGTATAAGAGCATCGGTCGCCTTTGCACGGAGTACGCGCCAAGTTTATATAGTGTGAACACACCAATGTTTGTTTTCTTAATGGCATGGAGTGTATTTCTCTTCAACGTCGAAACGCTGTGTCAACTTATTTATGATGTCATTTTCATGATTATTAACAATGTACTTATGACTCTTATACTTTTGTAGTATACCGTCTATCATTTGAAGAGAGTTTGTGTAACTTATCTTTCTACCTATTCACAACATTTCTCCATTTTTAATTCTTCTTTCTTCCCTCTATTTTCCCCTCTTCTTTTGTTTCAATTTAAAATATTAGATATTAGGACATATTCACTTTCTATTTCTAGAGTAGGATTACCTTCAGTGTCCCTTCCCTAGTGGATGTCATGTGGGTTATAATTCTTTTCCACCGGAGCATATATATATATATATATATCATATATATATATATATATATATATATATATATATATATATATATATAATATATATATATATATATATATATATATATATATATATATATATATATATATATGAAATTATGTAAATAAAAATTTTTCAGGAGATGAAAGTATGTAGGACCTTTCCCATTATACATTCCCACCTGTATCGTTGTTAAAAATTACTTTAATTCGATTTTTTCAATATGTTTTAATTGAATTTTAAATGGTCTTCAATAATAATTTCTTTTAAAAAAAATGCTAAATCTAGGAACGAAAAAAAAGGCTATGTCAGCATTTTTTTTTTCTTTTTGTCTTTATTCTCACTTGAAATTTTGTGTGAAGAAGACTGGCAAACTCAGACTTATTTATTGTCGTGCCTCCCATTTCCAGCAACCCCAATTCCGGGATATTCTTTCTCATATTCCTCATTGAATTTAATCTCACTCACTTTAAACTTTAAAAAGTTTGTGTCTGTGTTCACCTGAGAAGATCACGTTAGGTGAGAACCTCTCCTATTAAAAGGGCTTTACTAGTGAGTGTTGGAAATTATATTTAAAAATATTAATATCTTGTACTAGACAAGCACAACACATTTAGTTTGCTATCGTGCTCATGTTCTTACAAAATATGTCACGATTTTTCGTGGCATGCCCTAGCATTGTCTGTAGAGAGTATTAATAAGTAACTACTAGATAAAATGGGAGTTGCTATTCAAATTTTCTTTATATATAAAGGTTTGTCGCAATGTTAAATGTACTTGAAGCCTTAATATATATATATATATATATATATATATATATATATATATATATATATATATATATATATATATATTATTATATATTATTATTATATATATATATATATATATATATTATATATATATATATATACCGTATATATATATATATATATATTATATATATATATATATATATATATATATATATATATATATATATATATATATATATATATATATATATATATATATATATATATATATATATATATATATTTTTAAATATATATATATATACAGATACATATTTTTTTTTATATGAGAGAAGTAAACATATTATATTTATCTTTTTATAGAAAAATATATATATATATCTATAAAAATACGTATATATATATATATTATATATATATATATATATATATATATATATATATATATATATATATATATATATATATATAACAGCATAATGGAATCATATATGAGAGTCAGGGCGACAGGGCTAGCAACTCGGCTTTTCACTGTTTGAAACAACATTTTGGTTGTACAACTCCTTAACCAGAGTTGGAAACTTATGTGCTTAGAAACACGAACCTTCTGGAGAGCTCTGGAGAACGAGTTTCGGGGCCAAATGGAAGAAGATGCTAGTTCCACTGAAAGGGTGAAACCCTACCCCTGAGTGTATAACCCAAGAACTAGCATCGGAAACCATTGTGCCGAGAAATAGTTTTCTAGAGTACTCTATGATCAAGAGTTTCGAGGTCAGAAGGAAGAAGATGCTGGCCCAACTGACAGGGCGAAAGTCCTACCTGGGAGATGGTAATTATATATATATATATATATATATATATATATATATATATATATATATATATAAATATATATTTATCCATATATATATATATATATATATATATATATATATATATATATATATATATATATATATATATATATATATATATAAATATATATATATATATATATATATATATATATATATATATATATATATATATATATATATATATATATATATATATATATATATATATATATATATATATATATATATATATATATGTATATATATATATATATATATATATATATATATATATATATACCCTGTGTATATGTGTGATGACTTGAAAAATCTCATCTGGCGTTGTTTACAGTTTATCGCATATTATAGTTAATTAAATTTTTCTTTATGAATATAAATATTCAATAAAAAACAAAACAAGTTTATTTATTTTTAAAAAGAAAATTAATTTTCAAGAAAAAGAAAACGATTTTCTTTAAATGAGGCAAAAAACTGATGGAAATAAAATCAAATTCGAGAGGGGGGGTAGGGGGGATATTTTTTGAATGAATTGCTTGCTTGAAGGGTTTGCAATGGCCGCGGACAAGGGTTAATTAATTATCAAAACGAAATACAAAGTGTCAGTTTTATAATTGATTATGTTGTTGTTGTAGCGATTTTGAAAAGTTTATATAAAATATTTACTGTAAATAACGTTGTTTAAAATTTATGTCAATTACAGGAACCCATTAGGGTTTGAAGTATCTTCAATTTAGCCATTAGAGGATCTGGAATGTGGAAACAATTAATCCGACTTTGGTTTCGAGTCCAATTCCGACTCTTTTGGATAACCGTTCCGGCTCCGGCTCCGAGTAAGCTTTCCTTCTAGACTGAGAGACCCATCCACCGATTCCGGGGCTCCGATTTCGGTTCCCCAGTCATGGAGTGGATAGGAAATTTCAACATTTGTGGACAAAGAAACTCGTTAGCTTTTTTTCTCCGTTTACATAAAACAATAATTTTGGTTAAAAATGTTAATAATTTTGAAATTATATCCCTATATAAATAAATAAATAAAAATTCATTTACTACTACTACTACTACTACTACTACTACTACTACTACTACTACTACTACTACTACTACTACTACTTACTACTACTACTACTACTACTACTACTACTACTACTAATAATAATAATAATAATAATAATAATAATAATAATAATAATAATAATAATAATAATAATAATAATAATAATAATAATAGTAAATAAATAACCTAAAAATTATAATAAATTCGAAATCAGTTTGAGAAAGTGTGATAGACTTATCGTCATAATTTCATGAGGCAATTGAGGACCCAAATTTTAATAATGAAACTTAACACCAAATGTTAAATATTTAAGTAGGGAAAAGAGACACAGAGAGAGAGAGAAAATAAAGTGATGATACCATCAATATAAAAAAGTGAAGACGTCACAAAAATATACATATTAGAAACCATAGCTATGAAATGATTAGTATATATATATATATATATATATATATATATATATATATAGAGGTAGATATATATAGTATATATATATATATATATATGCATATATGTTGTTATATATATATATATATATATATATATATATATATATATATATTAAGTGTTATGAGCACTGGATTTTTGTGCAGCACCGCTCCGCACCGGGAGGTCGTGCACCAGCACCGCACCGCACCACCCATCATCCTGCCGCACCGCACCACACCGCACCGGCTCTTTGCAGTGCGCACCGCACTGCGCACCAAGAGCGATCCACAGCGCACCGCACCGCACCACAAATTTTTGCGCACCACGCACCGCACCGCACCGCACCGACATATATATATATATATATATATATATATATATATATATATATATATATATATATATATATATATATATATATATATATATATATATTTAAAGTATATATATATAGATTATAAAGTAGCCCTCCTGAAGCGATGAGATTACCCACCATTGGGCATATATGGAGTCTTAGAGTACATCCCATGGCACTCCAGTGCCCAATGGTTCTTCCCTTTTGTGCTCATATCCATATTCTTCTTACGATGGAGTAAGCTCTCCCTTATCACACACCATAAAATACAATTACAGACAACACTTACCTCTTAAAAAGAAAATAAAAAATGGTGTAAAATGGCAGCCACCCGATTAGCCTTGGAGAAGCCTATAGGGGTAGCTTCCAAAAATAACCCTACTATCATCACCATTAAATGCCATTGACAGCCTCCGGTGATGGAGTTGGTGCCTTCACGGAATTGCCGGCCTATTTTGATGTACGGTCGCCTTTCTTCATAAATTTCTGCAACCTTCTCGGTTTTAAATCTAATTTTCATTTTGTTGAACCTCATCTCTTATTCCTAACCGTAATTTAGGTTTTTGACTTCAAGCTCTACTCTGTTGACTCCTACTATTTCTTCCCTCAATTTTCAGACAAAGGCAGTTGTGCCAATGTGTGCAATCGTTTGTTCCCGTGGCTTTGATTTGAAGTTTTCCGAATATTCTACCTAATGGCTCAATATAACCTGTCATAATAAATTAGAACACATTCTCTCTCTTCTTCACATTTCTCTGAAATCATCATTCTTGGTTTATTTCAACGTTCTCCACGGCCAACTGCTTTCCTCTAATTCTCAAGATAAAGTTTATGAACTTGCTAGGGCTTTTCTATCCAGAATTACCTTGAGCAGTTAGTGCAGTTCCCTACTCGTATCTCCGATCGCCTTTGAGATGAACCCAACATTCTAGACCTTTTCCTAATCTCTAATTCTTATCCTTATTCTGTTAAATTCTTTCCTCCTCTGGGTTCCTCCGATCACTCTCATATCTCTGTTTTCTGTTCTATCTCTTCAAGTCGTCCGCAGGAAAGACCCCCGACTACGGCGAGAAAACGTTTTTGGCACTTCGGTTCTGCTAACGGGTCGGACTTACGGTCGTACTTCTATGATTTCCCATGGAATGACTACAGTTTCCGTGGAAAGGGTCTCTCGGAGTGTGCAAAGCGAGAGTTAATTCTCTCTGGCATGGAGGCGTGCACTTCTTCTCCACCTACCTCCAACATATTTATGCTAATAATGTAACTTCTTCAAAAGATGTTATTTCTGCTTTTTCAGAGCTTGACACTAAGAAAGCTTACGGTTCTGATGGTATTCCTCCTATAGTTCTCAAAACTTGTGCTTTCAAGCTTGCACTTTGCCTTGTTAAATTATTCCGCCTCTGTCTTTCTACTTTGGCCTTTTTTTCTTGCTGGAAAGGTGCTCCTGTACAAAAAAGGGAACCAATCTCAACCCTCCAAATATCGCCAAATCTCTCTAACTTCTGTTCTTTCTATAGTTTTCGAATCTACCCTAGCAGGAAGGTTTAAAAACATCTCAATTCTTCTAATCTTTTCTCTGCTCGCCAATGCTTTATGTCTCTTGGTCCTCTTTCTTTCAGTATTTTGGTGAATGCCATCGCTCATCCTTTAAATCTATAAATAGTGGTGTTGCTCATGGTTCTGTTTTATTCCTAACTCTTTCTACTTTTCATAAAAGACCTCTCTTTATTGCTTCATCACACATCTACTCCAATGTCGAAGACTTCACCCTTCATTACTCCCCTCATTTTGATAGACGTCCTTTTCAACAACAATTAGCTCACGCTAGAAGGGCCCCCTTGGATCAACTAGAATCTGATCTTTCTCGAATTTCTTTGAGGCATTGAGAACAAGGTTGTTTTCAATTACTCAAAAGCTCAGCTCCTCCATCTTTCCACTCCACATAATTTTTCACACGGCTATAACATCTTCTTTGAAAACACATAACTCAAACCTTCGTCTGTCCTCAATATTCTTGGTGTTTATTTTTCTCGTGACCTTAATTGGAAGGTTCATATTACTTCTCTTTTTAAACAAGCTTCTAAAAGGTTGGGTGTTCTGAGGCACATTCAGAATTTCTTCACGCCACCTCAGTTTGATATTTACAGGGGGGTCGTTTGCCCCTGTATAGAGTATGCCTCACTCATCTGGAGTGATTACACTCACACTGTTCCTCTTTAAATGGTTGAGTCTAGGGCTTTTCGTCTTATCAAGTGAATTGTTGCATCACTCTCTTTATTTCATCGTTATTATAACGGACACTGCTCTTCTGAGCTCTTCAATCACATACCTCCTCCATTGAGAAGGGTTCTTGCGACACACCTTTCTACACAGTCTCATATTTTTCTATGCTCTCTCTGACCTCAGTCTTAACAGCTATGTTCAATCTTACATGACTGGTAAAGTCTGGAACATACTCCCGCTATCTATTTTCCAAACTACCCTATAAACACTTTTGCGTGCAATACTTTAATAACACCGTACGATACCTTTAATTTTGTAAATCACAAGAAAAGCTAAAATTGTTGTAACTGTACAATTCCAGCGACTATTTTTTTTTATTGAGAAAAGGTGTGAAGAATATATATATATATATATATATATATATATATATATATATATATATATATATATATATATATATATATATATATATATATAGTATTTATATATATATATATATATATATATATATATATATATATATATATATATATATATATATATATATATATATATATATATATATATATATATATATATATATATATATATATATATATATATATATATATATATATATATATATATATATTCGCATGCTTTTAAATATTCGCATTGACTTTCGCATTCACAAATATTAAAAATAAATTATTTGCATTTGCACTCGGAAACTCGGAATACTATTAGAAAATGTTCTGATGGAACTTGTTAGAAAATTTAACAACTTTTGTGAGAAACTGATTAGAATTAGTTGACTAGTGCCGTCTCAAGGTAGTTTGGAATTACTTCGATATTGTTTCCCATGACAACGTAAACCATACACTTTGCAATCGTAATTATTCTCAGAAAGGAAGAATGATATCCGGGTTATGAACTATCTAAGCAGCAAAAACAAGGAAAATGTAGAAAGGAAAATGAGTAAAAAAGTAAAGGATCCCCAATTCAGCTTTAAGAACGAATCAGATTACTCTTGAAACTAATATAAAATACAAATATATGGGACAATGAAACGAAAAATCATAAAGGATGGATATAGTAAATTTACAGAAATTATAGTAAAGGATGATCTTCTGCTTCGTCACGCTGAAATTCTTGGTTTTGTACGGCTAGCAAAAGTATCGGTCTCTTTCATCACACTACTCAAAGGAAGTACTACAGAGATATTATTTGAAAGAAAAAGTTTCAGAATTAATAACCTCTATCAAATAATCATCCAAGCTAGCTTTCTCCACCAACGAATGGTCAGATACTCAATCAGCAGTTTCTTTGTTTTCTCTGAGTAGTCATGCCGTTGACAATTATTTCAGAAGCCAAATTTTGTGTCGTGCTCTGAACCTCTCACTGAATGTCACACAGGTGAACATATCAGTGACGTATTTAATGAAATGTTGTCGAAATGGAACCTATTCACAGATGATGTCCACTGTGTCCTGAGAGATGCTGGTGCCAATATAAAGAAAATTATGTTTCTTTCTTGAGTGAACAGCACAAACTCCGTCAGTCATCAACATTAGAAATGTCGTGACATCTCAAACAAGAGTCAACGAAGTTCTCTCAAAATATAGATTAATTGCGGCACACTTGAATCATTCGACCATGGCTCAGTAAGAACTAAATAAATTACAGGCCAGGATTAAAGTTCGCTAACTTTCAGTAATACATGACGTTACTCTGAAATTTTGTTAAGGTTGCAAGAACTTAATGACTCTTTCTGCCAGTACGGCCGTTCTGATGATAAAATAAATGTCTTCCCATCCCATGACAATTCTATTCTAATTTCTAACCAATTGTATCATTGTACTCCAATCATTTAAAGATATCATTATGATAATCAGCAAACACTTGTTTGTCTTCCTCTCGTAATAACTCTGAAGATAGTATTAATATCCTCAGACAATGACAGTCAAGGAATAAAAATGATGAGAGAGGCGATAATGAGCACTTTCTCTCCTCTAAATTTATGGTTCGGTTACATTTGTTATTGTACCATTAATGATGGGACAATGAACATCATAAATGGAAAACTATTTGTTTACCTTTCACTCGTTAATTTTGATAAACCTCGGAATAGGAATATCAGCGTGTTCCTACTAAACTTAAGTGATCCTACATCGTTAATTTTCTTGCTCCAAAAAATAACTTTTGTAAACCTTCCTTTCCTACTCTTAATCGCTCTGATGAATCTGTAGCCAATACACATACAGAAACATATATATATATATATATATATATATATATATATATATATATATATATATATATATATATATATATATATATATATATATATATATATATATATATATATATATATATATATATATATTACTTACGTCTTACGTCTTCCCTCAGGGAGGCCTACGGCCTGTCAGCGGAGACAACATCGATTTCCACGCAGTCCTTTCCAGAAGTACACCATCCTCCATCAGCTGGCGCATCGCGGGCAGTCCATGTCTTCTCAGGGCTCTCTCCACGCAATCTTTCCATCTTACCCTCGGTCTTCCTCTCGGCCTTACTCCCTCCACTCTCCACCACCACCACCTACTTGCGACTCGTTCTCCCGGCATCCTTACTATATGCCCCCACCATCTCAGTCTCGCTGAATCTATCCTGTTCAACACAGGCACCACACCAACTCTCTCCCTAACCCATTCGTTTCTCACTCTATCTCTCCTCGTCTTTCCCACTATCGTCCTCAACACCTTCATTTCAGCAGCTTCGATCCTTTTTTCCTCTCTTGTTGTAATGCTCCATGTTTCTGCTGCATATGTCAATGTGGGTACCAGTATGCTATCAAATATAATCTTCTTCACTTTTATATCCATCACCCGATCCTTCATAATTGGATATAACGCTCTCATTGTTCTTCCGTATTTTTCCATTCTTGCCTCCACTTCCTGTACACATCCTCCTTGCTTGTAAATACGCCACCCAGGTAAACAAACTGATCCACATTTCTTAATCTTTCATCATCAATGACGATCTCCACCTCTCCCTCATCCTCTCTACCCACTCTCATTATCACTGTCTTTTCTGTATTCATCTCTAAACCAATCTCCTTCAAATTTCTGTCAAAACTTTCCATAAGTCCTCTCAATACTCCCTCCTCCCAACTCCAACATGCCAAATCATCCGCATACACCATTATATCACCATCCAGATTCGGTAATTCCTCTTTAACCTTTCTGATTACTACATCTAAGTAAGCTATAAAGAGTAAGGGAGACAGGACACTACCCTGTCTGACTCCCGTCCCCACCTCAAACCATTTCTCATTCTGACATCCAGTTCTCACGTTACACTCACAAACGCTATACAAGCTTTTTATTGCTCTCCTCAGTCTTTCTTTCCTCAACTCCGTACACTTCCCCCAACATCCTCCAAAGTCTGGCTCTGGGTACTGAGTCAAATGCCGCCTTTCTTAGGTCCAAGAAGGCTATATATGCTGTTTTATTAAATTCCCAGCTCTTCTCCAACACTATTCTTAAAGCAAACAACAGATCCGAAGTACTCCTGCCCTTCCTGTACCCATATTGTTCCTCTCCCAACTGTATCTCTATCACTCCTCTTAATCTTCTTTCTAAAATCCTTTCGTACACTTTCGCTATATGATCCAATAAAGCTATTCCTCTGTAGTTTCCACAATCTCCAGTATCACCTTTTCCCTTATAAATGGGCAAAACAACTATTCTCCCCCATCTACTGGGAACTACACCCTCCATCCAACATTTATTAAAAAGTTCCACTATTTTCTTCTTCAATTCTTCTCCTCCTTCCCTTATCAACTCTATCGCAATTCCATCTTCGCCCGGCGCTTTTCCTTTCTTCATTTTTGACAAAGCCTCCTCATATTCTCCCATCGTTATCGGATTCACCCTTTCCATCTCCTCTCCCACATATTGCTCCTCTTCCACATTCCTCCCCTCTTCTACATTTAGGAGTTCTCCAAAATATTCAGTCCACCTTTCATTTACCTCTTCCTGTGCTGTAAGTACCTCCCCTTCTTTATTTTTGATACTATAAAGCTTTTTCTTTGATTTTTTATATGTTTTTGCCAGCTTGAAAATCTTCTTCTTTCCTCCCTCTGCATCCTCTCCCAATTCTTCTGCCATCCTTTCCGCCATCAGCCTTTTTGCCTCCCTCTTCACTATCTCTGCTCTGTTTCTTGCTATCACATATTCAGCTCTTCTCTGTTCTGTTCTTCCCCTCAACCACCTTCTCATTTTCTTGTTCTTTTCACCCACTGCTCTCTTCACATCTTCATTCCACCACATAGTGTGTTTCTTCCTCGTTCCTCCATACCACTTCACACCCAGCGTTTCTTCCGCGGTTTCACTAATAATTTCCTGCAAATTCATGTTTGTTTCCTCCACATTCGTCAACTTTTCATTTATTTTCTCCACATACTCCTCTCTCTTCCCTTCCTCTTTCAGGGCTTCAACTTTAATCACTTTCCTTTTTTCTCCAACCTGCCACTTTGTTTCCTGTACCCTCAGTCTGGCAACCACCAATCTATGATCCGAGTCAAAACTGACTCCAGGAAGCACTTTAACATCCTCCACTGTTCTGTAATCCGACACTATGAAATAATCTATAATGGATTTTTGGTCAAAACTTTCGGTGTTTTGATTCCATCTATATCTCGTGATCTTATGAGATTCTCTGTTTGAAAAATCCATTCATAATTTTTAAATTCTTTCTCATGCATATATCTATGAGCCTCTCTCCCTCTGGGTTTCTCTCGTTTTCTCCATGTGGACCCAATATCCTCTCCACCTCATTTCTTCTCTTTCCCACTCTGGCATTAAAATCACCCATCAGTAGATGCAGCATGTTGTCTTCGCTTCCACCTTCCACACACTCCTCCAACAAATCCATGAACCTCTCCTTCTCCTCCTCTGGATGCCCCTGTTGTGGAGCATATACCTGATACAATCGGTATTTTTTCCTCTTGATTTTAAAGGTACTCATAATCAATCTCTCGTTTACCCCTCTCACTTCCTGTATGAAAGGTGCAATCTTTGGTCCGAAAATGAAACCTACACCATGTTTCTTTATTCCTACGTCGACTCCTCTGTAAGCTAACACGTATCCTCCGCCCAAATCTCTGCCACTTTCTTCACCCTCCACTCTCATCTCCGACATCCCCACCACATCTATCAGTCTGGCCTTCATCATCTCTACTATCTCCTCCTCCTTTCCTCTATACGTACCCACATTTATTGTGGCCAATTTAATCGTTTTAAAAGTACAATCCAAATTCGTAGTCCTTTTTCGTTTCCTAAGTCTAAATCCATGAGTTCTGCGTGGTTCCGAGGCTGTTTCAAGGGTATTGCAAGCATTTTCTTTCAGGCAGTGGCTTGCTAGGCCTATCCTGCCCTAGCCATTTCTCCGTTGGCCGAACAGGTTCTAGACCTAATTCGTTGCCCAGGGTGCACGACGAGGACGTGGAGTTTGGATATATATATATATATATATATATATATATATATATATATATATATATATATATATATATATATATATATATATATATATATATATATATATATATATATATATGAAGTTAT
>JABUQX010013377.1:22500-30000 GCA_015478945.1 Trachelipus rathkii
TTATTTATTATTATTATTATTTATCTTTTTAGAACTAATTAATTACCCTATTACTATTAAAATATATTTTTATTATTATTTATATTATTATTATTATTTATTAATTATTATTATATTATTATTATTATTATTATTATTATTATTATTATTATTATTATTATTATTATTATTATTATTATTATTATTATTATTATATTTTGTAGTGATTATGGCTGGTATTTTAATTCTTATTTTTAATTATTATTATTTTATTATTATTATTATATTATTATTATATTATTATTATTAATTATTATTATTACTTATTATTATTATTATTAATTATTATTATTATTATTAATTATTATTATTATTATTATTTTTTTTATTATTATTATTTGAGGTTAACCGCAAAAATGCATTTTATGGAGGCCCACCACTAGGTACTCACAAAAGATATGTCGGCTTCTTAAATACTTGTTCATGTTACTTTTTTGGGGGGATTATTTTTTTATTATTATTATTATTATTATTATTATTATTATTATTATTATTATTATTATTATTATTATTATTTAATTACTTATTACTTTATTACTATTATTATTACTTATTATTATTATTAATTTTTATTATTAGATATTACGAAAATTACTCTATTAATTATAAATTATCTGGGTTATTATTATTATCATCATTTTTTAAATAATTTTTTTTAATTTTAATTTTTGTTGAAAAAATACATGACACTGTGTTGCAATTTGTATACGTACCACCGGTTAACTAAGGCAACAAAGTTTCGTTCCTGTTATATTATTAATTGCTCCCAAAAAACAACAGTTGCTAAGCCTTGGTGTATGTAAATCATTATACAACATTCTGTGAATTTCTTTTTAAAATTTGAACACTATTTCTTAGATTTATGTCTTTTTGAATTTGATTATTATTATTATTATTATTATTATTATTATTATTATTATTATTATTATTATTATTATTATTATTATTATTATTATTATTATTATTATTATTATTATTATTATTATTATTATTATTATTTTATTAGTAGTAGTAGTAGTAGTAGTAGTATAGTAGTAGAATAGTAGTAGTAGTAGTAGTAGTAGTAGTAGTATTTAACAATATTAAACACATGGAATAATCTTCAGCTTTAGCAATAATTAACAATATATTCATTGGGCCCATACCTTACAAATGAACGTTACTGTATAATAAATAGGACTTATTTCCAACACACCCAAAATATCCAATATTGTGCTTTATGTAACGTATGCATAAGGATCATTTTGGATATTTGTTGTGTGAGGGTTATAAGAATAATCTATTATATTGACTTTTTTAAAAAAAATTTAAGACGAAATTTTAATGCTTAATTTTCAGTGATGATGAAACCATTTCAAGCTATTATACCACTTCTGCTATCATTATTACTATCACTATCACTACTACTACTACTATACTACTACTACTACTACTACTACTACTACTACTACTACTACTACTACTACTACTACTACTTCTAGTGGTGTCACTACTAATATTGCTACTATTACTACTAATACTATTGGTAATAAGAAAATAAATGAAACTACTTTCATACAATCAGGACATAAACAACAACAACAACAACAACAACAACAACAACAACAACAACAACAACAACAACAACAACAACAACAACAACAACAACAACAACAACAACAACAACAACAACAACAACGGTGATAATATAATTATTTGCTTAAGCCTTGAGAAATATTCTACAAATCACAATTCATTTGCCCCTTTCGTTCTTTCAATGTCTTGTATAGATTCTAAACCTTGAAATCATACAACAATGTTCACTACACATAAGAAATAAATCTTATATCTTTACTACTCTTATATATAGTATATATATATATATATATATATATATATATAATATATATATACGTATATATATATATAGTATATATAATATATAGTATATATAATAATAAGAATATATATTAATAAGAATATATATAAAGAAATATGTATATAACAAAAAGTATATATATATTGATATTCGAATATATATATATATACGTATATATATATATATATATATATAATATATATATTATATATATATAAATATATATATATAATATATATATATTATAATAGTAATTATATATATATATAAAGAGAGAAGAAATATATATATATATATATATATATATATAATATATACTATAAACTAACCATTATTCATCAGTAAGAAATGATGAAATCAAACATTTAATAAATCTTAAATCTCTGGTTCAAATCGCATTTTATTGATCCAATTAGCAAATAATAGGATCACAACATTGATCAGTTGCCTATTCATAATAATTAAAAGATTTGGATGGTGTTTCACAACATGGAAAGTAATTTTTCGCGGGAAATTACCCTAAGCTTACTTTCTAGCGCGATAATGTAAAAGGAAAAAATTTTCCCGAGAAATATAAGGGTAGTATTTCCAAAGGGATATGAAAAAAAAAATAGAAGACTTAGGAATATATATTTAGTGGGAAAACATAAGAATAATATTTTCGCGGGTAAATTAAAGACCAAGTATTTTCGCGGGAAAATAAGTGAAGAAAAAGCAAAACCCGCCAAATTAGAAAATTAACAAATTGCATGACAAAATTTGTTGTAAATCTATTTAAGAAGATAATTGATGATATTCTTGTATGATAACAACACCGAATTAATTTTATTAATTGTAATATAATAAGAATTACAGGAGCTTATTTTTTCTTTTTTTTTAATAAATCGGTCACGCTTGGTTACAGTTAATGAAAAGCCTTCCTTATTAGAATAAATTATTTTTCTATTATTTCTCGAAATCTTCCAATCATTCCTCAATATCGTTCATCAATGTTTGACTCTCAATCATATTCACATAATTTAACGTTTCATTTACATTTTTAGCCTATCTATCTAATCTATCTATCTATCTATCTATCTATCTATCTATCTATCTATCTATCTATCTATCTATCTATCTATCTATCTATCTATCTATCTATCTATCTATCCTATCTATCTATCTATCTATATCTATCTATCTATCTACTCTACCTATCTATCTATCTAATCTATCTATCTCTATCATTCTATCTATCTATCTATCTATCTATCTATCTATCTATCTATCTATCTATCTATCTATCTATCTATCTATCTTTATTGATTTATCTATCTATATATCTTTATCTATCTATCTATCTTTCTATCTATCTATCTATCTATCTATCTATCTATCTATCTATCTATCTATCTATCTATCTATCTATCTATCTATCTATCTATCTATATTTATCTATCTATCTATCTATATATATATATATATATATATATATTATATATATATATATATATATATATATATATATATATATAAATATATATATATCTATATATTACATATATATATATATATATATTTCTCTATATTATATATATATTTATCTATATCTAGTATTTAATATACTTATATTATATATATATATATATTATATATATATATATATATATATATATATATATATATATATATATATATATATATATATTATATATATATATATATATATATATATATATAATTACTATATACTATATAGATATATTATATATACTATAAAAATAAATTATATATTATATATTGGATAGGGGAAGGGAGGAAAGTACTCTGTGAGGGAGAGAGGAAACAAATTTGTGAATAATTTATAAAGAAGCATTGAATATACAAGCATATTATAAATCAAAATTATTCAATAAATTACTATTAAAGAAAAAAAAGGTAAACAAGAAACTTCCATTTTCGATATTAACTATGAATTAGTCAAAACAATAACAAAGATATTCGAACTTAATTCACGTGTTTTCCCTCTCTTCCTACAGCTACGATCATTCCTTTTCAGTCCCTTTTTTACATAAATGAAATAATAACGGAAATAATAATTACAATATAATAAAATTATATAATATAATATTTATATTATATATATATATATATATATATATATATATATATATATATATATATATATATATATATATATTATATATATATATATATAATATATATATATATATATATAATCATAGGAATCACCCCTAAATTATAAAATTACGGCAAGCCTAACACATTAAAATAGTCCCGAAAATTTCGTTACTTTTTATTTTGAGGTTCGTAAGGAAATATTTCAAAACTTAAATATTTGTATTAAAATCATCTTTCTATAGTGATATATATATATATATATTATATATAGTATATATATATCATATATCTATATTATATATATATATATATTAATATATATAATACTATATAATAATATATATATATATATAGTATATATATTAATATATATATATATATAATATATAATATATATAATATATATATATAGTATTTATATATGTCGATTAAATTTTTGGCAATTAATCCTCAAAGGAATAAAAAGAAAATAATTCGAAAGATGAAATATAAATAAATAAATATAAAAAAATATTATTTCTTTTCTTGTAAAATTATTTTATCTTTCAATATATTCAATATAACTAAATTATTAAAATTTAATTACTTTTTAATATAATTATTATTAAATATTTAATTTCATTTGATTAAAAGTTACATAAAGGATTAAAAAACTTTTTTAATCTTTTTTTATATTTTAGAATACTTGTATGTTATTATTATTATTATTATTATTATTATTACTTATTACAATATTAATTAATATTATTATTATTATTATTATTATTATTTATATTATTATTATTATATTATTATTATTATTATCATTTTTATTATTTTTTATTATTATTATTATTATTATTATTATTATTATTATTATTATTATTATTATTATTATTATTATTATTATTATTATTATTATTATTATTATTATTATTACAAAAGGTTTTCTTATTACATCATCAACAACCATGAATAATAATAATAATAATAATAATAATAATAATAATAATAATAATAATAATAATAATAATAATAATAATAATAACTAATAATAATAATAATAATAATAATAATAATAATAAATATAAATAACTAAAAATAAATAAAAATAATAATAATAATAATAATAATAATAATAATAATAATAATAATAATAATAATAATAATAATAATAATAATAATAATAATAATAATAATAATAATAATAATAAAAGACCAAACGAGTTCTTAATAAATCGAAGACTTGTTGTATGCTCTTCCAATTTAGAGGCT
This sequence comes from Trachelipus rathkii, assembly GCA_015478945.1. Lineage (NCBI taxonomy): Eukaryota > Metazoa > Arthropoda > Malacostraca > Isopoda > Trachelipodidae > Trachelipus > Trachelipus rathkii. The sequence goes on from JABUQX010013377.1 coordinate 27,773, forward strand.
CTCTAAGCTCACTTACTGGAATTACTTAATCAAGAATCCGTTGCTACGTTGCTAGCCACGTACATGTGTATAACATGTGTGTATATATTTGTATATATGACCTACATGTGTCGGACAAGTGCATGTATATTCAACTTGTACTGCATATACGAGTACTGTGAATGTTACTTAAATATACGTGTTTCTTATGAATTCATGTGTTTATTCAACGTGTATGTATATTTAATGTATATTTACAGTTTGAGTATGTTGTACACTATTAGTGTTTAGTTAAAGAATTAGTGAATGTTTGTGTAGTATTTGTAGTGTTTTACGCGGTCAACGAATATTCGTGCTACGTGTGACTGCAAATCGTTGGATGATGGTCAATTATTGGAAACGCTGAAATTCGGTTATTTGAAGAGGTTCCAAAATTCATTAATGAATATTTGAAATGATTAAGAAAATATTTGGTAATCTTCGCGACTGAAATTTCTATATTTTAAATATAATTCCTTATTATTTTTTTAATATAATTTGAAATAAAAATTATTTAGAAAAACATTTTAAAATTTGTAAGTAACAATTTGTTTAAATGAATAGAAAATAAATAAAAAAAAATAAAAATAAAATTTTATAAAATGAAATAAAAAAATAAATAAAGAGACAAATAAACTTAAAAAAAAATACCCTAAACTAATTATTCACCCTAACTTTAACCAGAAATTTTTACCCTAAACTTTTAACTGCATAAAACAATGCAGGAAATATCTTGTTTAATATTCTAATATAATTAATATTTTATATCTTCCACAGAAGTTTGCAACCAACCCCTCCCCCCAAAAAAGATAATATAAGCCCTATAAAAGGACTACGATCCCACTGGGACAATTGAAGATCCCACAAATCACTGTTTATGTTCTTCCTTTGATAAGAGCTTTAAGAAACTTCACTGAAAACTAATCCAACATTAGTGAAATTCACTTAAGGACTAACAGAGACTTCTCTCTTAACCACCATTCACTGGTCCGGGGGGTACGGGGTGGGTTGGATTAAAAGCCTTAAGCACAACGAAGAAAGACTCTATGTTTAATAATCCTTTTATAATAAGTGCAATCAGACTGGAAAGTGCGTTGCAAGTGCATAAGGATGGCCTTATAAGTGTCACTCGCTAACGATTTAATGAGGAGTTACGTTTCCCCCGGGGGGGTGAGTAACAGGGTGGGGGTAGGGTGGGGGGAAAAGGAGAATAGGAGTACTTGCATTCGCAATGCATTCGAGACGAGGAAAATGTAATTAAACGAAGCTCGTTAGAGGTGATTCGAACCCCTTGGATTATGGGACGAATCACCAATTATCTACTAGCAATATAATATATTATAGTATATATAATATATATATATAATTATATATATATATATATATATACTATACTATACTATAGTATATACTATATATAAATATATATATATATATATATATAATATATATATATGTGTGTGTGTGTGTGTGTATGTGTGTAGGTGTGTGTGTGGGTGTGTGTGTGTGTGTGTGTGTGAGGTGAGTGTGTGTAGGTGTGTGTGTGTGTGTGTGTGTGTGTTGTGTTCGTTTGTGGTGTTGTGTGTGGTTTGTAAAAATGACCCTTTCTCCAAAACTAATATTTGTTAACTTTCGCGCCACTTTTGAAACTTTTCAATTAATTAGGAGAAACTTTTACATTTATGTCATTATTTATGCATAGGTTTTTATCGATACCGGTTGATTATAAGCTAATAAATATTATTTCTGTGGATTAATTTTCTCAGAATTTTCTGGGTTAATATTAAATTATATTTTTGTAAATAATTATGTTTAAAAAAAATTTAAAGTTTGTTCCGAAAATAATTTTCAAAATATTTACTTTTAATGGACTGACATACATTTATATATATATATATTATATATAGATAATCTTAAGAAACTATCGATTATCGTAAAAAAATGCTATTAATGTATCGATAATCTAGAAAGCTATCGAAAGTTTTGATTATCAATAGTTTTTGTGCATCCCTAGCTCAAACCCTCCTCAACCTCCCTTAACTACATCCCAAATTCCACACACTTCGTGAGAACAACCTGAAAAACAATTAACGTATTCCTCAGCATACCAGTAATGACCTTCTATACCAGGGATATCGAACCTTTTGAATTGACTGGGTCTTTTTGATACCTTAATTAAAAAAATAGCAGAAGTGGGCAATAAATTTATT
>JABUQX010013377.1:35000-38684 GCA_015478945.1 Trachelipus rathkii
AGAAAATATAGTACAGCGACCAACCTGACCACCTTAAACCATGAATACAGTATTTTTTGTCAACATTACTCACCTTAACAACACTAATAACTAAATTACATCCAAAACGTAAACCTAGTCACACTTCTTTTTTTTTTTTTCAAGTATATCTCTAACATATAACTAAGAATAAATGACATCATACCACAGCACTACACACACTACACAGCACACCACACGACACACATGCAATACACACACACACACAAAACGTTAATTTTTACGTTATAAATGAAAAGTATAAAATGTTTTAGTAAAAAACAAAAAGTTTTAAAGAAATAAAAAAAAAATAAAAAAAAATAGAAAGGCAGTAGAATAAAACCGAATGAAAAACACAAAGTCTAAATGTAAAATATAAACTTATATAAAAACAAAGTTATAAACAAAAAAAAAATTTAAAAGTTTTCACATACCTAAAGCAGTAAATGACTAAATTAAACCACCTCAGGGGTAATGCCCGCTTACACCCTTCGGGGTGATCCCCTCGCAGGATTCACACCCTTTCAAAGGGCGCATCCCCTTGTTTCTCTCGGGAGATGGTGTTGCTTTAGTTAGTCATTTTCATGATATTATTCGTAAAGTTGGGTCCCTAATACTAAATATCACCATGACGATGTGGAAAGAACCATGATTTTTAGAGAAATGATGAGTTTTTGTAAGATATTACTGTGTTAACTGACGATGATGTGTTAGAAACGTGGGCCTAGGTTAAGTTTTTGTTGAATAATGTTAGGTTGCCCCGTAGACTTTTGCCAATGTCTACGTTTATTCATATGTCAAATGATGTTATACTCGAAATGAGTGGAGACAAGTGACACTTTGATGAAGATGTGTCAATTAGAATAAATCTTTGTTAAATGTTACTAGTTAATGTAAAATTAACATTGAATGTTAAAGACATGCTTGAAAAATTGTAAATAGTACGTTATTTTGTAATGCTGGTGTTAGTTACTTTGCTGTTTGTCAAGTGTGGAACTTTGTTAATGTTAGCAGTTTATTCGTGCTTAAGGTGCTTAGGTTTTGTCGTTGTACATTATATTTTTAGTTCAGTTGATGCTATGTGTTAGCTTTATGTAATGTGAAAACTTTGTTACGTTGGGGGGGGGGGGGGAAAATATATTCCTTGTTGTGTGTGTGTTTTTATGTGTGTGTATGTGTGTGTGTATGTGTCTGTGTGTGTGTGTATGTGTGAGTGTGTCATTTATTTTAGTTCATTCATTACTGTTTCCATAACTGATTCTGTTCTACATGTACATATCGTCACATTGCTTGCATCTTGCAAGATAACCGTTTTTCTAAAGTTGAGACTAACATTTATATTTCAAATCTCATTTCTTTTATGAACGTTTAACTAATATAATTTTTTTTTTCTAAGTTGAAACATGCATATAATGTTTACTTTTTTTTATCAGTTTTATTTTACATTTATACTTTTGTGTTTAATTTTATTATTTATTTTTATTTTTTATTTTTTATTTTTAAATTTATTTTTCTAACTTTATTTTTTTATTCTTTTTATTTTTATTTGTTAATTTTTTTTATTTGTTATTTTTCATTTTTTTTTTTTTTTTTTTATTTAAATTTATTTTTCTAACTTTTTTTTTTGTTGGTTTTATTTTGCATTTACGTTTACGTGAAATTTTTTTTTTATTCTTAATTTTTTAATTTTTTAATTTTTTTAATTTTTAATTTTCTACCGTTATTAACATTATACTTTGTTTAATTGTGTGGTTGGTGTTGTGTGTGTTGTGTGTGTGTGCGTGTGGTGTGCTGTGTGTGTGTGCGTGTGTGTGCGTGTGCTTGGTTGCACGTTTGCAATTTGATATGCTAGAGACATGCTTGAAAAAAAAACGTGTGACTAGGTTAGTTTGGATGTAATGTTAGTTAACGTTACGTTGTTAAATGAGGAACTTTGTTAATGTGGACTGCTTATTCCATTATTAGGTGTGTCAGGTTTGTCGATGTACATTATTTTCTTAGTTCAGCTGATGCTCAGTAAGCTTTATTAATGTGAATACTTTGTTACGCTAGAGTATATTCAATGATCAGTATGATAATTACACATGGTTGTGGTAAATTTTTGTTAAATGTTACTATGTTAATGTAAAAATATCAAGTGATTATGTTAGAAAAGTGTATTTTTAATTCAAGCGTGATGCTAGTTAGCTTCTTTGAATGTGAACACTTTGGTAGTTAGCGATATATTCCTATGTTGTGTGTGTGTATTTATGTGTGTGAATGTGTGTGTTTGCAATATGTCTATGTCTGTCTGTGCGTGTGTATTCGCTGTATGTGTATGTGTGAAGTGTGTCATTCATTCCTTAGATGCATTACCTGTCACATAACTGATTCTGTTCTAACATGTACATACCGTCAATTGCATTGCATCTTGCAAAGATAAACCGTTTTTCTAAATGTTGAAGACTAACCTTTATATTCAAATCTCATTTTTCTTTTTATAAACGTTAACTTATATAATTTTTTTTTCCTAAGTTTAAACGTCTTTTTTTTTTTTTTTTTTGTATTTTTTTTTTGTTGGTTTTTTTTTTTTGCATATACTGTTTATATATTTTTTCATATAGTTTTTATTTATTTATACTACTTTTTTTAATTTTATACTTTCATTTGTATTATTTATTGTTTATTTAAAATTTATTTAAAACATACTTTTTATTTTTCTTTAATTTAATATTTTTTATTTGTTATTTTTCATTTTAATTTTTGTTTTATTTTTTATTTAATTTAATTTTCTAAACTTTATTTTTTTTTTGGTAAGTTTTATTTTTTTTACACTTTGGTTTTAATTTTTTTATTTAATTTTTTTTAATTTTTTTATTTTTTTAATTTTCCTAACTTTATTTTACATTTAGACTTTGTTTAATTTTTTTTTATTAATTTTTTTATTTGTATTTTTTAATTAATATTTTTAATTTTTTTTTTTATTAAAATTTCTATTCATTGTACAATATTTTGCTTTTCCAAGATTTAATTTTTTTACCTTATTTAATTTAACTTTTTAATGTTTTTTTGGTTTATACTTGTTTTTATATTAAGTTTATTTTACATTTTATTTCTTCCATTTCTTTTTTTTTTTTTATCAATTTTTTTTATCCTAATTTTTTTTTTTTTTTTTTTTTTTTTAAATCTTTTTTCTTCTCTCTAACAGATTTGAATACTTTTTCATGTTTATAACCGTAATTTACGTTTTGTGTGTGCTGTGTGTGGTGTGTGTAGGTGTGTGTGTGTGTGTGGTGCGTGTGTTGTATGTCATTTATTCTTAGTTGATATGTTAGAGATACGCTTTGAAAAAAAAAAAGTGTGACTAGGTTTTATTTTGGTAATGTTTCGTTACTACGTCTGTTAAGTGGAGGAACTTTGTGTAATGTTGACTGCTTATTCATGTTTAATGGTGTTCAGGTTTGTCGCTGTACATTATTTTCACTATTGCCGTTGATGGCAACTTAGCTTATTTGACGTGAAAACTTTTGTTACGTCAACATATATTGATTGATCTTTGTATAAAAACTGATTTATGTTATGTTTATCCAAAATGAATACTCGAAATGTGACATGAATCATAAGATCAATAGATCAATAGATTTCAAGCGATGAGGGGAGGGGAGGGTGTTTTGATTTACTGATTTA
>JABUQX010013378.1:0-5000 GCA_015478945.1 Trachelipus rathkii
TAACTCAGTAAATTCAAAACACCATCCTCACCTCCTGTTCATCCCTTCGATTATTGATCTATTTGATCTATTGATTCATGTCACATTTCGAGTATCATTTTTGGATAACTAACATGAAAATCAAGTTCTTTTATACAAAGATCAATCAACATATGTTGACGTAACAAAGTCTTTCCACATTAATAAAGATTACTTAGCATCATCTGAACTAAGAATATAATGTACAGCGACAAAACCTAACATACACATGAATAAGCAGTCAACATTAGCAAAGTTCCTACTTGAACTAACAGTAAGTAATAACATTACATCCAAAACGTAAACTAGTCAAATTTTTTTTTTCCACGCTTATCTCTAAACAGATCAGACATAAGATGGAAATAGACCTTACACACCGCACACACAACACACACACCTAACACAACACACACACACACAAAACGGTAAATTTTACGTTATAAACCATGAAAAGTAACCTAAAATGTTTTAGCTAGAAACAAAAATTTGAAACAAATATAAAAAATAAAAAATTAAAGGGGAGATAAAAAAAAAAATATAATAAAAAAAAAATAAGACTTACAAACAGCATACAGTGTAAACAAACTTATATAAAAACAAGGTTAATAACCTTATATAAAAATTAAAAACAGTTAAAATTAAAAGTAAAAACACTTAAAGCAATAAAAGAAAATAATAAAACAAATAAAAATTTAATAAAATAAAAAATTAAAAAATAAAATAAAATACAAATAAAAAATTAAAATAACATTAACAAGGTATATGTAAAATAAAATTAGAAATTAAAAAATTCAAAAATTATAAATTAAAATAAAAAAAAAATTGACACAAAGTCTAAGGCAAAATAAAACACTCATTAATGAAATAAAGTTGGCAACATAATTTAAATAAAAATAAAAAAATTAATTTAAAATGAAAAAATAAAAATGAAAATAAAAAATAAAAAAAAAAAATAAAAAAAATAAAGTTAGAAAAATAAATTTAAAATAACAATAAAAAACTAATAAAAATTAAAATAATAGAATTAAACACAAAGTATAATGTAAAATAAAACTTATAAAAAAATAGTAAACAGTATATGCATGTTCAACTTAGGAAAAAAAATTATATTAGTTAACGTTTATAAAAAGAAAATGAAATTTGAAAATATAAAGGTTAGTCTTCAACATTTAAGAAAAACGGTTTAACTTTGCAAGATGCAATGCAATTGACGATATGTCTGTTAGAACAGAATCATTATGTGAACAGCTAAAGGTAATGATCGTAAGAATAATGACACACTCACAATACACACACACATAAGACACCACACACATACACCCATACACATAGACACACACACACATAATACACACACACATGACACATAGGAATATGATGCAAGTAACAAATTTTCAACATTAAATAAGCTACATAGACACTGAATTAAAAAGAGCACCTTTTTCTAACATATCATGGATATTTTTACATAACATATTAACATTTAAAAAAAAATTACCACAACCATTTGTAGATTATCATACATCATTGAATTAACTCTAACACGTAAACAAAGTATTCACGATAATAAAGATTACTTAGCATCAACTTCTGAACTAAGAAAATGATGTACGCGACAAACCTTGACACACTTAAAACATGAATAAGGCAGTCAACATTAACACAGTTCCTCAACTTAACAAGCAGTAAGTAACTAAGATTAACATCCAAAACGTAACCCTAGTCACTTTTTTTTCAAGCATATTCTATGCTTTCACTAAGATAATGCAGTATTGCAATATTGCAACACACGCACACACACACACAGCACCACACCACACCACACACACACACACTCTCCCACACCAACACACAAATTAAACAAAGAAAAATGTTATAAATAAAGTAGAAAAAAAAAATTTACATAAATTAAAAAGTTAAAAAATGTAAAATAAAAAGAAAATTAAATAACAAGGATAAAACCAAATATAAAATTGACCAACATTAAGGTCCGAAAATAATTTAAATCAAAAAAAAAAAAAAAAAAAAATGAAAAAATAACATAAAAAAATAACAAATAAAAATAAAAAAATTAAAAAATCAAAGTTAGAAAAATAAATTTAAAAATAAAAAATAAAAAATAAAAATTAAAATATAAATTAAACACAAGTAAATGTAAAATAAACTTATAAAATAAATCAGTAAACAGTATATACATGTTTCAACTTAGCAAAAAAAAAAATTATATTGTTAACGTTTCATAAAACGAAATGAGATTTTGAAAAATATAAATGTTAGTCTTCAACATTTAGAAAAAGGGTTAATCTTTGCAAGATGCAATACAATTGACGATTATGTAATGTTAGACAGAATCATGGTTATGTGACAGTAGTGTAATGAATAAGATAAATGACACACTCGACACATGACACACCGACACACATACACATACACACACAACACACACATACAACAAACACATAGGAATATATGCTAACGTTAACAAAGTTTTCACATTAATGAAAGCTAACATAGCATCACCCTGAACGTAACAATATAATTTACAACGAGCAAACCTAAAGTCACCTTATAGCACGATAACTGCTACATTATACAACAGTTCCACACTTGACAACAGCAAAGTAACTAACACAGCATACAAAAACGTAACCTACTTACACTTTTCTAACATGTCTTTAACATATCCAATGTTAATTTTACATAACCATAGTAACATTTAACAAGATTTATTCCTAATGACACTATCTTCAATCAAGTGTCACTCGTTTCGAGTATAACATCATTTGACAATAACTATATACTAGACATTTAGCAAAGTCTAGGGCCAAACTAACATAATTCAACAACAAACTAACCTAGCTCACCGTTTTCTAACACATCATCGTCAGTAACCCAGCTAATATCCTACAAAAACTCATCATTTCTCTAACAAATCAATGTATTCACATTGTCATAGTCAATATTATAACATAAACGTACCTAACTTACGATAAATATTTCTCAATTACAAGAGTATGCTAAAGCACATTTTTCCGTGAGAAAACCCAGGGGATGCGTCCCTTTTGAAAAGGGTGTGAATCGCTTGCGAGGGGGCATACCCGAAGGGTGTAAGGCGGGGCTTACCCTCCTGTGGAGTGGTTTGATTTAGTGATGTTACTGCTTTAGGGTATGTAAAACTTTAAATTTTTTTTTTGTTTATACCTTTTTTTTATATAAGTTTTATTTACATTTATACTTTGTGTTTAATTTTTTTTATTTTAATTTTTTTTTCTATTTTTTTTATCTTTTATTTATTTCTTTAAAACTTTTTTGTTTTTACTAAAACATTTTATACGCTTCATGTTTATTACCGCGTAAATTTTACGTTTTTGTGTCTGTGTGTGTGTGTGGTGTGGTGTGTGTGTGTGTGGTTGTGGTGTGCGTTGTGTATGTCATTTATTCTTTGTTGATATGTTAGAGAATATGCTGAAAAAAAAAAAAGAGTGTGACTAGGTTACGTTTTGGATGTAATGTTTAGTTACTTATCTGTCTGTTAAGTGAGTAATGTCTGACTACTTATTCATGTTTAGAGGTGTGTCAGTTTGTTACCGTCAGTTTTACTTTTTCGCAGTTGATAAGTCGATGATATAATTATGTAAACAACCTTGTTTACGTCACATTAGATTGATCTTTGTTATAAAGACTTGGATCTTATGTTATGATTATCAAAAATGGAACTCCGAGAATGTGATCATGAATCAATTAGCATCAATAGATCAAGGAATAACCAGGAGGGTGAGAGTGGTGGTTTTGATTTACTGGATTTACCTGATTAAGCGGTAGTAGAAATCGTTACAATTTTTAGTAAAAATTAGACCTTAATCAGACTAGAGTCAATAGATCAATAGATCAATAGATCATGATTGTGATCAGGAGGGTAGGTTGGGTGGCTTGATTTACCTGATTTACTGATTTAGGGCATGTAAAACATCGATTTTCAGTAAAAATTTTGACTTAAATAATATTTTACAAGATCAATAGATCAATAGATCAATAAATCAATAGATCACAACTGGTCAGGAGGGTGGGTGGATGGTGGTTTGATTTACTGATTTACTGATTTAGGGTATGTAAAACATGACAATTTTAGTAAAAAATTTGACCTTAATCAATAGATCAATAGATCAATAGATCAATAGATCAATAGATCAATAGATCAAATTGGACAGGGAGGTAGGTTGGGTGGTTGCTTGATTTAACTGATTTACTGATTTAGGGTATGTAAAACATGACAATTTTAGTAAAAATTTGACCTTAATCAATAGATCAATAGATCAATAGATCACAACTGGTCAGGAGGATGTGGGTGGATGGTGGTTTGATTTACGGATTTACTGATTTTAGGGTATGAAAACTGAACAATTTAGTAAAAAATTTGACCTTAATCAATATCAATAGATCAATAGATTCAATAGATCACTAGATCAGGTTAGGAGGGAGGTTGGTAGTTGGTTTGATTTGAGGCGTTTGATTTACTGGCTTTAGGGTATGTAAAACGGGTACAATTTCTAGTAAAATTGACCTTATCATAAGATAATAGATCACGATGGTCAGGAGGGAGGTTGGATAGTGGTTTGATTTAGTTATTTACTGCTAGGTAGTAAAAACGTAAATTTGTAAGTTATAAACAAAAAGATTAAGAAAATTTTATTTATTTATTTATTAATTTATTTTTTATTTTTTTCTTGATGTTCTAGAACATTGATTTTCGAAATCTAAACAGATGCCAATAACATATGATAAAGACACAACTTGTTTTATACGAATGTTATAAACTTGCACCGCATCCGGCTGCCAGCACCGGTGCCAACTACCAACTCTGCATCCTTCTGCTACTCCTCCTTCCTCAATTCCTCTTCTTCTTCTTTCCTTCCTTCCTTTCTTCTTTCTTCTTCCTCTGTTTGCATTCCATGCATTTCTTCTCCTTTTTTTTCAACTGGGAC
>JABUQX010013378.1:10000-26086 GCA_015478945.1 Trachelipus rathkii
ATATTTATTAATATTATAGATATATATATATATATTATAATATAATATAATATATATATATATAATATTGCAATAATTTAAATATTGAAATCAAAGACTTAAATTCAATTTAGTCGAGTCAGCACATAAAAATCTTACTTGTTGTGGCTTCTTTGTCTTCTGGCACCAATATATCATAACATTTCCTAACTTATTTATGTATTGAAAATCTTTTTACTGCTTTTAAACTCAAACTCTGTCGCTTTACGATCCATAAAACAAATCTCGATGCTTTTGCGCAAGACCCCACAAAAGATCCCTATGAGAACCCTTAGGAGAACCCCACATTTGAAATCCAAAAGAATGATTCATCTGCTATCCCCTAAGAAACCCCTTTTTTAGATACTCCCTAAAAAGACAGAGAGAAGACAGAGAAAGACAGAAAGAGACAGATAAAATGGAGGGAAGAGATTTGGAGTTTGGAGGCATAGGATGTTTTATAAGAGCATGACCATCTTAGATCGTGATCAGTCGGGACAGATAAGACATTGGGATAACAAGTCTTTAAACTTAGGATATTAGTTAGGCAGTAAAGTCAGGGAGGAGTGAAATATAGAAGTTTCGAATAATATTAGATTAGATCAGAGAGGGTTGAATAAAACAGAGTCCCAACTAAAATTTAGATAGAAAGTGTCTTTTTAAAATAATGGGGAATCATATCCTTATAAATAAAAAATAATATATTTATTGAATATATATAAATATATGTATAATGAAAATTATACATATATAGTTATGTATCAATATATATTATATTTAATTTTTCTTTATTTTTTTTTATTATTAACAATAATATAAAAGACAGGGAAATAAATTATTTACAGCCAAAATGTGAAGCTAGGCTGTTGGAGAGTTTTGGTCAAGGAGCAGAGGTAATTACCAATAACCAAGTTATTAATAAATTCTATCTAATTATAATTTATAATATAATTGTGATTATGATTACTGATGGCAATGGCATATATTGTTCTATCTTTAAAATAATGCTAACAAATAATATACATAATAACAATGCAATATTGACGAGTGGCATTATTAATAATATGATAATAATAATAAATAATAATAATAATAATAATAATAATAATAATAATGATAATAATAATAATAATAATAATAATACATTGTAATATTTAAAACTCTGTTAGATTCCTTGAATAAATTATATTCCTTTAATAATTAATGATAAATGAAAATGCAATTATATTTATGTAATTATTTTATATTTGAATATATATATATATATTTTTGCCTAAACATGTTAAAGATGTAAGATTCATTTTAAAAATTATGTAAACGATGATTAAAGAAATATTTTAATGATAATTAATAATCATATTGTAATCAATGTTTTTATCTTGGTAAAAATATAGATTATAATATTCTTGTAAATTTTTAGATATTTAAAAATGTAACACTAATTAAATTTTAATCAAGATATTATATTTAGTAAAATTATTATTTTAAAGATCAGTTGATTTATACTATGTTTCTTTGTTTTTATTATTACAGGTTTTTTCATCTAGGGTTTTTTCATCTAGTTTTTTTTGTTTATGTTTACTTTTGGATTTATGGATATGGTAGAAATAAAGATTCATGGTAATCAGCGTATCATTTAATACAACATCTGGTGAATTCTACATGGAGTGGGATAAACACCAGACTGGCGCTCTCGCAATCAGGATAAATATGGTCATTATCACCTCTGTGCATTTCCCTGTAGTGGCTACTACCACCTTCGCATGAGCTCCGGAAGAGGAGACGAAGGATATTGTTTTCCCTGTAGTGGCTACTACCACCTTCGCATGAGCTCCGGAAGAGGAGACGAAGGATATTGTTTTCTTTGTAGTGGTTACTACCATCTTCGCATGAGCTCCGAAAGAGGAGACGAAGGATATTTGACCAATACGCACTTGGAATCTCTTGAGACACACAAGGCCGAACACTTACCATATGCCATGTGTCCAATTCAGACGGTCATGTGGGTGACCCTGTCAATAACCAATTCAGTAGATGAAACCTCTGTGTCCAACAAAAAATTCCATTGAATTTCGACCAGAACTTCTCTCTTTACGTAAAGGTAAAGTACAAAGAGAAATGTATTTTTATATACAAAATAATACACTTACACTAAAGTTTAAAAATATAGGAAATTCTGCACAAGACGGTATGCAATATAATAAAACCTTTGGGTCTTATTATATATAGTATATTTCAGCTTGCAAATTTCAACAAAAACAAAAGGTGTTAAAATTTAAATGAAAACATATATGTTATTGTTTTCCAAAAAAAAAACAAATTTTTACAAATGGGTGACAGGAAAAAATTCCCCATTATAGCTATTAGAAAAGAGCTACTTAATATAGAGTGTGAAAATTGTGAAAATAAACCAATTTATCACAGTTGTTAAAAATTATTTTATTATGTTTTTTTTTTGTTGTTTGTTTTTTTTTAAAGCAAAACTACCATAAAAAACTATAAAAGAATTTTCTGATTGCATTTTTTTTTGTTTTGTTCCGATGAAGGAAGATTTTTTAAGAAAACATAGAAAAAATGTAATCAGCATTTGTAAATTAATTAATTAGGACTTAGTTAATTAATTTTTTTTTATTTTACTAAATGATAGTATAGAGTTAGAGAATCATTTTAGTAAAAACCGGGTTCCTTAATTATAAAAATTAACGAAACTAGAGTTAGTTAAAAATTAGGAAAGTCGCACATAACTAACAGCATCCCATAAACTCAATAAGATAGTTGTTGAATAAAAAAGTTTGTTCGAGAATTTGTTCTGTTTACATTTATTGAGAAAATCGAGCTCAATAAATCAGAATCAGCAAAATAGTATACTCACTCACTCACTAAAGACTTGAATGAGAAATTGTGAGAGTAAAATAGTAAGAGGGAAAAGACGCTGAATGCGGAAATAAACAAAGACAGCCTTGAGACATTGACTTTGAGTATAACATTGACCGATAAAATATTGAACTTGACATAGTGCTCAAGTTTATTCGTTTTTGCAAGCTTTCATTATTCATGTTTCTTGCTTCTATATGCTTTAAAACACACACACACACATACATTATATATATATATTCTGGTTGTGTTGTTTTGTGTTGTGTTGAGTTGTTTTGTTTTGTTCTATTTTCTTTTGTTTTGTTTTTTTTTTTTATACATATTTTTTAATTGATTTTTATGCATTTATTTTAATTATTTATGATTTTTTGACTATGTACTATATATGTCGCGAATCGAGTATACATAATAAAAATATTTTCGTTGAAAATAGTAAAAACAAAACAAAAATTTTGAGACCCTCGACCTGTAAAAATTATTTTCGTTGAAAATGGTAAAGGCAAAAGTAAGATTAAACCCTCGACCATAAAAGAATTATTTTCTTTGAAAATCCATAAAAAAACAAAAAAAAGGAAATAACCAACATCCGTAGAAATTTGGAAAAGTAGAAAAATCAAATATTTCAGGACAGATGATAAAAGGTAACTAGGAAGTGATATTTTTTTTTTTTTGTTGTGTTTTTTACATATAAAAAATATAAATAGTTTTATATAATTTTAGTGTTGTCAATTAATATAAAAGTTACAAGTGTGGAAGGGACCTTATAGAATATAGGTTAAAGGATCATGTCACAAAACAAGTTAAAGATCACATCTGGGAACAGGTTAAGGTCACATCAGAACAAGTTAAAGGAGTCATAGAACGAGAAATGGTTTCTGACCATGGTTCTTTCGTTTTCTCGACTGGAGTCCAAGAGAACACAGGTCACATGGGAGACACGGGTCATTTAGAGGGTATGTTCTCCAGAACATAAGAATAGAGAATTCTTTTAAACGTTCTAAGTGAACAAAATTTATAGACATTGTTCCAGAGAACACAAGACTTTCAAGAAAGATTTTTTGTTATTTACAGAGACTTGGAGATCCAAATGCGGATTGACTGATTCCAATTTAGACAAAAGAACTTTAGAACAGCCTAGAGTCATAGTTCACCTTTGAAGAACAAAAGAACTTTAGAACAGACTAGAGTTAAAAGTTCACATTTTGAGAACATTTTAAGAACATATTGCCAAATCAGAACATTGAAAATATTCTATATTCTATTTTTTTTTTATATAGTTTTATAGAACAACATAGAACATTGTTGTGAGCAAAGACTTCAGAAAAAATATATTTATATTTTTTTTTTGTTTGAATAGTTACATTCACTATTTATATTAGAAAATATTAAAGTGATTAAAAGTTTCATTTAATTTTTAATTAATATTTTTTTTTAATGTGAGACAATTAATAGTGATTTAATATTCAATCAAAAATGAACATAGAAAATTTAGTGAAAATTATTTTCGTTCTGATAATCATAATTTTTTGTTCTAATAGGAAAGAGAACACAGTTCCCATTTTTGTGAAACTTAGAAAAGTTAATAACAAAGTAATTAAAAAGTTTAATAAATTAAGTGAGGTAGACATTCGTAATTAAATATTAATTAGTAACCGATCTTAATGAACAATAGTAATTAAAATAAAGTGATTAAAATTGAACACTTATAATATTTTAATTAATTTTAGAAACACTTAATGTTTATTTTTGCTATAATCTTTGAAAAAATTTTGTGAACAATTTTTAGCTACTGAGAATACTTAGAAAAGTTACTTAACAAGAGCAATAGAAAAATGCTATAAACTTAGAAAATTTGTGAACAATTTTTTAAAGGAACTTTTTTGAAAATTACTATCATATAGTTTAACAAGTTCAAATATCTTATAGAAAATTCTACTACAAAGTTTAGTTTTTAATTAGTTTCTTATAGTTTAGAAAACTTCTTTGGATAGTTTCTTATATTAAAGAATGAAGAATGAATTCATCAGAGATATATAAGATAGACTTTGAATTTTGAGTTTTTAATTTTGAAATAAATAGGAATATTTATTCCTCTTCATCTAAATAGATTGATAAACTACAACAAATAGCTCATCACAATGAAGAGGAAAAGAGAAGATAAAGAAGAAGACGAAAGAGTTTTGCAACAAATCGCTTCTTTATATACAAATATTGAGGAAGCTTTGGAGTATTATTCCTGGCTTCATTCAGAACCAAATTTGCTATTAGAGGAGCAAACGAGGACTGATTCTAGCAACAGAAACAATGAAGATATTGTTATTGAAGAACAATATCGATATAGAATGGCCACTGTGCCTTGGATAAACAATGAAACTGTTCCCACAGTAGAAAACCTAGGTGATATTTTTACAGTATGTCAAAGAGACATATATCCTTCAGTAAATGATTTTACTGTTTATCGTATGCAAGATATTCCTTCAGAATTACCGCCAATAGATTATAATGACTTTGGTTGGTATATTGATATGGTTCTTTCAGATCTTGATTATGAAGAAGATTTGGATAATGTCATCATAGAAGAATGGGATGGTTCAATAGACACTTTATCCCTGTTAGAATGGGAACCTTCCGAGGAAGATGCGTCTTTAATGGCATGGTTAGAAGAACCAGAAGTTATAGATCACATCATGGGTATTTCTAACGAAAGTGAAGCTTTCAATAATGATAATGAATATCCAGAATCCCCAACAGAATTTATTAACAATGATCATCATCAGATAGAAGAACATGATCAACAGATAGTAGTTTTTGATCGACATATGATAGATCACGATTATTGTGCTAATAATCCTGCATTAGAAGAAAACGATACTTCTTCTGAGAGAGCTAGAAGGCTCCATACAATTATGAATAACATAGGTCTGTCTATTGAGGGAACCAGACAACGCCAAATAATTTTGGATGAATTATATGGAGGTTCGATTGAAAGTGAATTCCTCCCGAACTTTTCAGATCCTTTCGGAAATAATGAGGATCCAAATAGGGAAGAATATCCCTATTTTGATCATACAGATGTTCAAGTTTTAGAATACTTCCCTTCTATTTTAACCCCTATAATTGAGGTATCGGAAGAAATAGAAGAAGAACCAGAAGACATTACTATGGTTATAGAAATATCTGGGGAACAAGATGGAAACACACCTCCCCACACCACTGTTAACGAATATATGAATCTTTAGATAAGCAAGAGTGGATAGACCTCTTCTTATGCCAAAAGATAGAATAATAGTACAATTACAGCTAAGAAACTCACCTAATTTTACTTAAGGTGATAAAAAATAGTGTTGATGAAAAAGCGGTAACATTTATGAAGAAAGGAAGATGGTCATAACAGATCGATAATTACCCATTCTTTAATAGATTTCTTTAGATTTAAATTTATGAAAAAGATTGAGAATACTTCATTAAAAGATTTAATAAAATTATATTTTCTCTGATCAAGAAGGATCATCGAAAAAGAGAAAGAGTAAACATAAAATTTGGATTTCAGAGGAAATGTCAAAAATTGTTAAATTTGCTCACACTGATAGCTCCATGAAAACAAACTTCTTACAATAAAATCACCAATGTATATATATATATATACATATATATATACAGGCTTTAACAATTCATAATGAAATTTATAAAATTCATACGGGAAAATAGGATATTGGGACCTAGAAGCAAACAGAGTAG
Source organism: Trachelipus rathkii (assembly GCA_015478945.1). Lineage (NCBI taxonomy): Eukaryota > Metazoa > Arthropoda > Malacostraca > Isopoda > Trachelipodidae > Trachelipus > Trachelipus rathkii. The sequence continues at coordinate 16,631 of JABUQX010013378.1, forward strand.
AAAATCAGAAATTTCGAAAATTGCTGTTTTCGCTTCAAGCGCCTTTGTAAATTTTAACCCATTATTTAAACAATATTAATAAATTTATATATATATATATATATTTAAACATATATATATATTCAATAAAAACAGAAATTTAGAGTTTAAACTCCAGAAATCAGAATTTATAAGCTTAGTTTGAGATTGAAGTAAGGTAAAAATGGAATATTCCACAGAACCAAATTTTGAGGAAATATTAATGAGAATATTGTCCTTCATTCAACAGACAGCCAAGGAGAACAGATTACTCCACAGAAATATTGTATTTTAAATTAATATTAATTAAAGAAGTTAATTAATATACAATTGATAACTCTTTTAGGAAGAAAAGAGACTCCTAGAATGAACAAATATCAAGAAAAGGATATTTTTCAAATAGAAACTCTTAAGAAGAAGAGATTACCCAAGCCAACTTAAGTATTAAATTGAAGGAAAGTTTCAGACAAAGAAGTTAATTACTGCTTCAGTATTAGAAGAAGAATATGAAGCACTTAGATTTAAATTGATATTCATTTAATCTAGCTAGAAATATCTTTAAAATAGTTCATAAACTATTAGTCAGAATTGAGAAACCTATTCTTTGGAACTTTATATCAATTTTCTTTAGAAAAGAACATGAGAAGACCCATCGGTGCTTGCTCATGGAACATTTATAAAAGGTGTTTATTTATTAATAATTATTCAAATGTTAATAAAGAACATATTGTCTACATGGACTATAGGATAAGAGAAAAGAAAGAATTTTTTGATTCTATTTAACCATTGAGGTTTTAGAAAAGAACCTAGGTTAATATTTTTGATTTGAAACAGAAGGTTCCAAATAAAGAATAGATAGTTTTCTTTAGTTTAAGATTCAAAAGATTTCACTATCAGAAAAGATCTGATAAGAAAAAAAATATAACATCAGAAATTAACAGTGTAGAATAAAAAGATATCTTAGATCGCTTAAGGAAGATAACCTGTAAAAGAAGGAATGGACAACCTTTTAAATAGGAACCTCTTCCCAGATAGCTTTCAAGAACTTTTACATTTTACATTTCGTTCAACATTTAAAGTGAGTTTTCCAGTTGCAACCTTTGACCCCAGATAAGAAACAGAATTTGATTTTAAATGAATCTGGACATTTCATTTAAAGTTAAAATGAAAAGCCAAGAAGGCCTATTCCTGTTAAGAGGAAGATAGGGGTATATAAAGAACAGAAAGGTTCTTATAAATACTAGCTAAGAAAAGGTTAGTTACTGGTCAGAAGTTGTGACAATTTAGACAACTAGATGGAAACGAAACTTTTTAATAATTCTGTTAAAGAACAGATACAGAATAATTCGAGACTCATCCGTGGAAAAAGGACAGAGAATCCTACTATTTCCAGAACTCAGTAATGACCAGGAATTCCATAGGATTGGAAGGATAAGCCGGTTATTCACCAAGGAGTTCTAGCAATCATTCAGGAATTGTAAAGTTAGCATACTTTACAAGGAATATTTACCGTTGGCTGCTACTTTTGAGAACTCGTAGATAAAATTAGGAAAGTAATGAAGACTTTCCTTAAGTTTAAAGAAAAGCCTCTTTAGGCATTGAAAAGAATTACAGTCAACAGGGAAATCAAGAACTCTGTTTTGAAAATAATTAGTGACATAATGGTCAGAAGAAGTGTGTTTAAAAACCACTTGTGTTTCTTATGTTTAATAAGTGCCAAAAAGGGTAAAGAGTTAAGAATAGCCGGAAAAGGGAAAGAACAGGATTATCCTGACAATATTCCATCTTGGCAAAGATTTTTACTTTTATCTTGGCAAGGACAGGAATTAGGAGTAAACCCTAGCAAATTCTAGCAGGGATCCACCCTAATGACAATAACACTAAAAGTTATTTATGTGAATAAAATTTATGAATGAAAACCTTCAAGAAACTGTTTATAACTTAGTTGGAAAATAAGAAAGAAATTATAAAAGAAAATTATAATTTTAAAAGTTTTAAATTTGTTGTGGAAAAGCCTTTTTATCTCAGACCTTCTTCTCTCAAATACTTAGAAATCTTAAGAAGTTGTAATGAAAATTGATTTCATAAGAATCATTGGAGCAGCAAGAAAGAAATGGAATCTTCAAGTTACCGTAACACTACAAAACCACATATAATAATAATTGTACTACTACAGTAAACGTTAAAAAGTATACGTTATTTATCAGAAAAATATAAATAACACATTGAAAATTTAGACGTTATTTATCAGGAAAATATAAATAACACATGTTAAAGGATAGTTCATACGTTAGTTAGTTGAAAATAAATAACATATGAAAATTATAGTTCATATTCATTGCAGGAATATGTTTCAGTTTTATCTTTTATATATTTTTATATAAAGAAAAAATATCTTTTATATATTTTTATATAAGAAAAATATATTTTTATATGGTAAAGAACCATACATATTTTATTTTATAGAATCGACTATATATGTATAAGATAAGGAATCATACATATTTTACAGAATCGATTACAGATGTATAGGGTAAAGACCCATACATATTTTTAAGAAATTAGCAGAAAATATCTCAGAAACTTCACATATTTTAGGTGAATGTTTTAAAAGAGAAACATTGGATGTATAGGGTAAAGACCCATACATATTTTTAAGAAATTAGCAGAAAATATCTCAGAAACTTCACATATTTTAGGTGAATGTTTTAAAAGAGAAACATTGGATTTGTTTTCTCTCCTAACATCTGTTAGTAAACTAGCAAGATTGTTGAATTTAGAAAAGATCAACCAGATAATTCTGGTAAAATGTTGATTATGATAATCACCAACAGAACGTAAGACTTCAATTTTGTTCCAGAATGAAAAGAATGTAAGTGAAGAGGTAGGAAGTATTGACACTATGATTGTCCAATCGCTATCTTCATACTCATTCCCAACAGGAAAGAACGAATTGTTTGAGTCAACCAGACAACTTTAAATTGTGTCTACTACAACAAAGAATATTGGGAGACAGTCAGAATAAAAAGGCCTATGGAAAGTGTCTTTACTGTTCTTTTCTTATTCTTGATGGGAAACTAGACACAAAAGAAAGTTAAAACTTTAGGAAAAAATCTATTAATGAATAAAATAATAGATTAATAAATTATTAGAACAGAAGACAGAATTTGATTCTAGGAAGATATTCAACCACACTGAATTCTAGAAAAATATAATTTTATTTTTCGTTAGTCCTAGAAACTCTTTTGTATAAAATATTTGGTTTTGACCAAGAAAATGTACATAAAGACTGCTTCAGAATTGTAAACAATTGTAAATATGGAATTGAATACCTGAGGTAGTATGGACTTGTGAATTTAAAATCAGAAACTGGAAAATTTAGGTGGAAGATTGAAAATATTGAGAATAAGAAGAATTGAGTGACTGAAAACTACTACTAAAAATTGAAGATTTGAACATAGCAATTTTTTCACAAGATTCTCAATAAATTCCACCAATTACCTGAAACAGAAGTACCTGCTTATATTTTTTATATTTTTATATAAGAAAAATATAAAAATGTAGTTTATTGTACATAAATTGATTAAATATTAATGAGTTTTCTATTTACTAAACTCATATCAAAGAACATTTGAAATTAGTTCTTAGTTCTTTGAACATAATTATTCAGATGGGATATATATATCATGAAAAGACATGTGATATACTAAATAGTTCCTATTAATATTAAGAAAATATAATCCTAGTTTTAGTCCTACCAAGAACATTCTTGATAGGATGAAAGCCTAAAAATATAACTAAAGTATTTGGTTTCAACCAAAATTACATAAGTTATATTTACTTTAGATTTTAATACAAAGAAAGTTTTAGTTGGAAAGATGAAAATTTGAGTAGTTGAAAACTAAAACAAAGCACCTACTCATAAAAGAAAAGAAAATATATAAATTTCTATCTCTATCAGAAAAAAGACTAAGTTGAATGGTGGCCACTTTCATCTGAAAACTTTTGGAAGATAAGAGAGAAAGTTCTAACAGCTTAATAAAAGAAAAATTTCCATAATGTAACCAGGAAATTTGGAAAAATATCATCGATTAGAGATTCTTCATCAGAACCTCATGATTAATCTTAGCAGAGTCCGAACATGAAAAAAGATTGAAACATCAGGATTTATATGAACATCAGGATTTATATGAACATCAGGATTTATATGAAATTGTGTTAGAAGACATCAAGAAGATGGAATTATACTAATTAACATTAATTAGTATGTTGTAAATATTTAATATGTTGTAAATAAACATTTAATACTTTCATATTTTTATATCCTGGCTTTAAATATTTTTATTGTTTTACAGAATATAAAAAACTTTACACATTTTACATTCTTTTTACTTTTTAGTTTTAAGTTATATTACAGAATACTTACACATTTTTTTTCTCTGTGTATACTTAACATTTTTTTTTATTTTATTTTTACACATTTTTTTTTCTGTGTATACTTAACATTTTTTTTATTTTATTTTATTATTCGTTAAAGCGTTTAATATTATTTTTTTTCCCCAGGGTCCAATTATTATTTAAATAAAGAAAACTAAATAAAAATCAAAACATTTTTTTTTTTGAAATTATTTATTTTTATTTAAAGAAAATCTATAAAAAACTAAAAATTCAGTTAGTAATTTTTGTTTTGTTTAATAAATTTAACTTTATCATCTGATAATTTTAATTATAAAGTTACTATTACTCAGAATATTTTTTAAGTTCATGTTTTTTTGTTTTAACTTTAACTTTAAAAAATAGCCATATGCTATATAAAGTTGGTTAATATTTTAATATTAAAATTTTTATTTTTCATTACTCAGAATTTATTTTTAATTTTGTTTTAATTAAGAATTAGCCTTATGCTATATATGCTATATAATCAGAATGTTTATTAATAATAAGAATTTTTTTTTAATTTTAATTTTAAATATAATCAGAAATCTTTTAATTAAAATTATTTTAAGCTTTAATTATTATTTTATTCATTCATTATATAAAAATTAACTTTTTAAGTAAAGTTCTAAGAAACACTAAGTACCTCAGTTATTAGTCTAAGCATTTTTTTTTATTTTTCGAAGAATGGACTTTTAATTTAAAAAATCAGAAACATATTTTTTTTTGTAAATTTTAAATAAGATTAATTTTAACAATTGCTGATATAACGTTTAATTAAAACATAATCTTATAACTTCATAAATTTAATTATAATCTACCCAATAACCCTAACCCAAATATTTAATCATTTTAACGAATGAATAGGCGACCATAATAAATTAAAAATTTTTTCATATAACGTTAAAATGACCCATCCAATTTAGATTATAATGTAAATTTTTTCTACATAACTAGCATAACCCACCGACCAATAAACATTGCTTTACATTCAACCAAGAAACCAGGCAACAAAATTTTCATTAAAAACTGTTAGCCTACACATTGTCATACCGTCCAGAAAATCCTTTCTTTTGACGTTGGTTTGTTTGATTATTGAATATGGGGACGCCTGTAATTAATTGTCGTACCGTCCAACAAATAAAAGAACAATGGATTACACTTTACATTTCTCTCATTACATGAACCAATTACAAACATTGCTTTGCTTGCTTTTTAATATGTTTATAATGTTTCTACATATTAATGCTTTCACAAAGTGCTTGCTTACTAATATTTTCTCAGATTACTTTGTGTATAATTTCCAAATGTATTCTTGTTATGTTATTTGTTCATGTTTAACCTTAAGCATTTTAGTAAGTTTTTTTATGAATGTGCCTTCGTGTAACTTTGCTAACCTAGTACTGTGAACCTTTGTCCATCTTGAATTGTGATGTAAAACTTTTCTTTTACTAACATTTCATGAAATTGATCCAGAAGACCAATAGATTTAGTTAATAACTTTAACTCCATTTTTTTTTTTTTTTAAAGAATGAATTTATTGATAAATTTATCTAATCAGATTAAAATTTGATTCAAATAGTAAAGTAGCTTTAACTTCAACTAACATAGATTTTCATGATAAAATTTATATTTTAGTTTTGAAGATTTTGAATTAAGATGTTTAAGTGCAGTTTTAAGAAACCATCCTGGTCTCAATTTCTGGGAGCCGGGGATAATGTTGCAATAATTTAAATATTGAAATCAAAGACTTAAATTCATTTTAGTCGAGTCAGCACATAAAAATCTTACTTGTTGTGGCTTCTTTGTCTTCTGGCACCAATATATCATAACATTTCCTAACTTATTTATGTATTGAAAATCTTTTTACTGCTTTTAAACTCAAACTCTGTCGCTTTACGATCCATAAAACAAATCTCGATGCTTTTGCGCAAGACCCCACAAAAGATCCCTATGAGAACCCTTAGGAGAACCCCACATTTGAAATCCAAAAGAATGATTCATCTGCTATCCCCTAAGAAACCCTTTTTTAGATACTCCCTAAAAAGACAGGGAGAAGACAGAGAAAGACAGAAAGAGACAGATAAAATGGAGGGAAGAGATTTGGAGTTTGGAGGCATAGGATGTTTTATAAGAGCATGACCATCTTAGATCGTGATCAGTCGGGACAGATAAGACATTGGGATAACAAGTCTTTAAACTTAGGATATTAGTTAGGCAGTAAAGTCAGGGAGGAGTGAAATATAGAAGTTTCGAATAATATTAGATTAGATCAGAGAGGGTTGAATAAAACAGAGTCCCAACTAAAATTTAGATAGAAAGTGTCTTTTTAAAATAATGGGGAATCATATCCTTATAAATAAAAAATAATATATTTATTGAATATATATAAATATATGTATGATGAAAATTATACATATATAGTTATGTATCAATATATATTATATTTAATTTTTCTTTATTTTTTTTTATTATTAACAATAATATAAAAGACAGGGAAATAAATTATTTACAGCCAAAATGTGAAGCTAGGCTATTGGAGAGTTTTGGTCAAGGAGCAGAGGTAATTACCAATAACATTTATTGTATAACTAACTTTAATTAACCAAGTTATTAATAATTTCTATCTAATTATAATTTATAATATAATTGTTATTATGGTTACTGATGGCAATGGCATATATTGTTCTACTTTAAATAATGCTAACAATAATATAATAATAACAATGCAATATTGACAAGTAATAACAGTAATATAATAATAATAATATTGATAATAATAATATGTAATGATAATAATAATAATAATAATAATAATACATTGTAATATTTAAAACTCTGTTAGATTCCTTGAATAAATTATATTCCTTTAATATTTTATCATATTATGTAAACGATGATTAAAGAAATATTTTAATGGTAATTAATAATCATATTGTAATCAATGTTTTTATCTTGGTAAAAATATAGATTATAATATTCTTGTAAATTTTTAGATATTTAAAAATGTAACACTAATTAAATTTTAATCAAGATATTATATTTAGTAAAATTATTATTTTTAAAGATCAGTTGATTTATACTATGTTTCTTTGTTTTTATTATTACAGGTTTTTTTTTTTTTTAGTATGGTTTACTTGTTTATGTTTACTTTTGGATTTATGGATATGGTAGAAATAAAGATGTATGGTAATCAGCGTTTCATTTAATTCAACAACTGGTGAATTCTACATGGAGTGGGAATAACACCAGATATATATATACTATATATTTTATATATATATATTTATTTACTCTATATATATATATATATATATATATATATATATATATATATATATATATATTATATATATATATATATATATATATATATATATAACTCTATATATATATATATATAAAAGTGCAAAAGGAGATGCAGGAAGCTGTAATAATTATAGAGTAGGTTCATGGACCATCTGGCTGAAAAAGTTACAAAAGAATATTGGAGAGGAGGTTGAGAGAAAAGGTAGAGCCGAGACTCGGAGGAGGAGTACAGGTGCTTGAGGAAGAGGAACGACGGACCTCTTATTCACACTAAGAATGGTCTCAGAGAGAAGATGCTGGAATATGGAAAGAGATTCTTTGTAGCGTTCGATCTGCAAAAGGCATTTGATTCGGTGCCAAGAAAAAAGCTCTGGAGAGCTATGGAGAGATGATGAGAATTGGAATTAAAAGGCAACAGAAGTATGTATGAGAAATACAGTTGTAATGTTAGAACTGAGTGCGAAAGGAGAGAAATGGTTTGAAGTGAAAACAGGAGTGAAACAGGGGCGTTTTATCGCCACTGCTGTTTATATATTTCGCAGTAATTGGTAAGGAAAGTGAAGAGGAACACTGGGAGAATTGAAAAGGGACCACTCGCTCACGGACGATCTGAGCATCGTGTTAAGGCGAGAGAGACGATTCGAGAGTAGTGAGTTACAGAGTGGTTGGAGAAAACAGGATAAGAGATAGATGAACAAAGATGCAAAATAAAGAGATAAAGAGATAAGTGGAAGGTAAAGAGGGAAGGAAAGTGAAGCAATGCATACCATGATATCTCAAACATATTTCTTTCAAAGGAAAGTGGAAGATACGAAAATGCGGCGTCGTCGTTAGATTATAAAGCAGTATATACCATGATAAACCATCAGAATAAAGGGTTCGCGTAATTCGCTGTCTCAACTCTTTCCCCACTATAAGGCAAGCTGGACAACAGAATGGAGTAGAATACAAGCGGCGGAGATGAGGGTGTTAAGAACTATGATTGGAAAGAGTGGGAGCAGAATAAAGGAATGGAAGTAGTGCGAGATATAGGGGTGAAGATGATGCTGAAAGTGGATGAAGTGGGTGAGATAGTTGGGGTTTATCTGGAAGGGATGGAGCAGGACAGGAATAGCGAAAGGAGATGGGATGGACACGGGGGGCAGAAAGGCAAGGGAACCGAAGAAGATGGGGCTGGAGTCGATGGATGGCTCACCGGAGAAGTAGGTGCGAGGAATGGGTGCGGGAAGGATGTCTGGAGAAAAGATGCTTACACTTCTTCCACCCTCTCTCTCTCTCCTTTCCTGTCCATCTATCCACATCCATCCACATCCACATCCACATCTTATTCAAATTTGACATCCAGTCCCATCCACTAATATATATATATATATATATATATATATCTCTCTTTTTCTCATATATATATATCTCTCTCTCTTATATATATGCTCTTTTCATATGTATGTATGTATAATAAGTTCACGTTTGACTCAGGGGCCTTCCACTACCATTCCACCCTTCTTCCATTCTCCTTCCATTCCTTTCGTTCCATTAATTTCCTTCTTTATTTCCTTCTCTTCCTTCCATTATATATTTATGAATTTATATATACAAATACTCTTTCTCTCTCTTTCATATATACTATATATATATATATATATATATATATATATATATATATATCTCTCTCTTATATATATATATATAAAAAGA
>JABUQX010013379.1:5000-10000 GCA_015478945.1 Trachelipus rathkii
TATACAAGCATAAAGACAGTTTTCAATTTTAATTTACTACATTTAATGTATTTAAGAATTAATCCTTTCTTTCAGGTTGTGTGCCTTCTTCTTGGGATGCAAGGAGGCTACACAAAATATCCTTGCTTCATGTGTCTATGGAATAGCCGTGCTGATAGTCTTCACTATAAGCAAAAAAACTGGCCAGCTCGAGAGACATTCCAAATTGGCTGCCACAACGTGGTGACCTCTAGTCCCTCCCAAAAATGTTTTACTGCCTCCTCTTTATATAAAGCTTGGCCTGATGAAGAACTTTTGTCAAAGCCTGAATAAAGAAGGCCAAGCTTTTAAGTATCTACTGCAAAAATTTCCACACATCAGTGATGCAAAGCTCCATGCAGGCATATTTGACGGTCCCCAAATTAGAACTCTGTTAAAAGACAAGCATTTTTACACCAATATGGAAGCCAGTGAACAAGATGCATGGCGATCGTTTAGTAAAGTAATTGACGGTTTTCTGGGAAATAAAAGAAGCTCAGAATAATCTCACATAGTTAAATAGCTTATGAAAAGTTCCGAAAAAATGGGAGCTTTACATGTCATTAAAAAATGCATTTTCTCCATTCACATCTTGACTATTTTCCCGCAAACTGTGGAGATTACAGCGAGAAACAAGGTGAAAGATTTCACCAAACATAACGATGTTAACAAGATATCAAGGACGCTGGGACATCAACATGTTAGCTGACTATTGCTGGTGTCTTAAACGCGACGAACCAACATCGTTTCACAAACGAAATCATCAAGGACTGCGTTTTCTTGAAAATGTTTCTTGCCACGTCTTGGTAGCTCATTAAATATTGTAAGTTAAAATAATTAAGGAAAGTCGAATTAGTCGGGTATTTATGTTTTTCCTAGTTACAGAATTGTAATTAATAAAAACTTGATTAAAATAACGAAATTTTGTCATTAAAAATTACCCAATTTCTAAAAAATAGTGCGCTTATCTCAAAAACCAGACTCTAATGAGCAAAATGAATTCATATTTCCAATTAGGAGGACAATTCTTAAGAAATCACTTAACAATAAAACCCCCAGAACAGAAAATTTTTTTTTCAATCGCCTGTGTAATCTATCTGTGAAATCAGATACCTCGCGTGAAGTTGAATGCCTGATATTTTATCAGTGGGGCGCTGGCCGTGAGCTCTTGCCAGAAGGAGGTATACTTCTTGTTTGCCTTTGAGTTACTCAGCAATTATGGAGAGAGGACCGGGCTTAATACAAAATACAAGAATGCGGAATTTGATTGATAATCTAACTTACATGTACGCATCTCTAAAACATAATCAAATACGCCTTATATTCCTCTAATTATTGCAACAACTTGATGCCAGAAACTCTAACAATTTCTTTCATTTGCTTCATTAAATCACACTCGCAAGGAAAAGTGTACTTCCACTTGGAATAAAAAAGTGGTCGACCAAAAATATGTGAAATCAACAAGTCCTTGACTGCCAGCTTCGTTTGCCATGTCCTACTCGGTGGAACTCATTGTATGACTCGTGTATGCTGGTGAAAACATAAAGTAAATTCACCAATTGATTACCGAATTAGAATTTACACCCTTGAACATCAACAATATGGTGATGTATTTTCAAAGCTTTCAATCTCATGATCGTTATATGGGTGAGAATGGTATTATTATGGTGAATCCTTCCAAATCTACTTTTAGAGATACAAACTGCAAAATCTAAATGCGAAAGGCAGTAAAGATAGCCCCTCATCAAAGCTTATCATGGTTTCAAAAAAGATTGAACTTTCTCAACTTGGAAAAAATAAACAATTAGTTACAGCATAGTTGCAAGCCTTACTCACTCTTTTTTCAATTGAGGGGTCACACAATCAATACAAGATGGGAACCATGAAGAAAAAAATAAGAGCTCTTGAATAATACCTTACGCGCTACCCCGATTTCCAAACCTTCCTAACCCTTCAGTAGAAAACTGTCTTCTAGCAGTGAAGAAAGGGAATTATTTCGTTGTAAAAATTTTCCTATTCAGCAGGATATTTTTCATAGACAGGCAATTTTAGAATAGGAGAGAAGGCCAGTGTTATGAGAGGGTATGTTGTGGCCCAACCTGACAGGATAACCTCATTGACCAAAATACCATAGTGAAGGGCCACCTTACCGTCCCGTGAATCTCTAGGGTGATTTCTCTGCAAACGATCTCACTAAAGGTATAAAGGTAAGCTATTCTTTCTCATTGCTCATATTCTTTTACACTTTTCTGTTTACAGAAGCATCGCTTAACGCACCTAGCCCCAGTCTGAAGAGAAGCGGGTAAGATGATTTAATGATATATATATATATATATTATATATATATATATATATATATATATATATATATATATATATATATATATATATATATATATATATATATATATATATATATATATATATATATATAAATAATAATATGGTAATATATATATATATATATATATATTATATATATTATACTAGACAATATTAATATATATAGATATAATCGAAGTCGAAACCACCCCTGTTATAATATATTATATTTACATATATATATATTAACATATAATAATAATAATAATAATAATAATAATAATAATAATAATAATAATAATAATAATAATAATAATAATAATAATAATAATAATAATAATAATAATAATAATAATAATAATAATAATAATAATAATAATAATAATAATAATAATAATAATAACTTCTGAGTTTTAAAAAAAAAATATCCACCTTGCATCTTTTTTAAGTTTCTAATAGGTTTATGAAGTATAGTGAAAACATTAAAATATGAGCAACACTATAAGATTGCTACATTTGTGAAAGATGGGCCTGCAGAGGATTATTTCAAGAAATTATATTTATTTAATTATTTTTTTTTTAAATTTTTAAAAAAAAATATTAAGATATTAAATTTTGTTTTATAATAATAAATTATTTGTGAGTGCATTAAAATTTTAAATGCTAAAACTTCTGATTTTTCTTTTAAATTTTTTTATTGAGGGTATCCATTATTTTTAATTTTCAAATGTCTCCTACTTTAAAGATTTATTGGCATTATTTTTCCAATTGTAAAAGGATGTCGGAGAATTATCTGGACAGGTTTCTCATGACATAAATATAATATGGACTAACCAAGGAGTTTGATACAAGCATATTGTGATGGTATGCTGTCGGGAGATCGAAGTGACCGAGGAACTGAAACAGGTGGATCGTCAGTGAAGGTCCAATTCCTTGGCCGCCTAGATCTCCCGACATCAATTCATGTGATTTTTGCATTTGGAAATTCGTCAAAGATGTATACAATACTCAGGTGACAGATATTGCAAATATAAAAGCAAAAATATCAGCTGCTATTTAACAAATTAATGTAGATATATTGATAACCCATCTTGTATCGCGTTGTTTTTAATTCTACCAGTTCATTAAAGTTCTTTGCATCCTCAAGATAATCTTCTCTGTTCATGTGTTTTTTACTTGAAATTACTTAAATTAATGGTGCGAATTTTTTTTTCAAGAAATATACTGAGAAAAAAATGCATTTGATCTATTAATTTTGCAAGTTCTATTGAGTTTGTGATGTAGGAAACCATATTCAATAGTTGATGTATCTTGTGGATTGAAGAGACGATTTATGAAAACGATTTCATGAAAGGTAACATTCAAGATGTATTTCATCTGATGTGATGAATACAGAGCCCAGTATCTTAAAACTACCATCAAGACCAGAATTCTTTGGGCTGGTCTCCTATTGCTAATGTTATGGGCAGCGTTTGCCTACTTGATTGGGATTAGATAATCAGTTGAAGTAAAAGCGGGTTTGAAACAATGTTTGATTAAGAGTAGGTTGATATTAGTGAGGAGAGTCTCCGTGGAAATCTTGGATGGGAAACAATTGTAACAAGTATTTCAGTATGAACATTAAGGCTACTTGTAGATGAAAAGGAAAGATGATTCAGAGTTTGTAAGAAAGTTGTGGAATAGTTAGGAAGGTGGCTGGTGCAATTTAATTCCTTGAATTTACGGCTAGGTTCGCATGAATGTTGTTACCAGTGATAATATATAGTAGTAACCTAATTGTGGATAATAGTACAATCTAAAGTACAATCTTTCAGATAACAATCTTATCTAGTTTAGGTGTGAGAAGAATAATAAATGAAGAACGAAGTTTAGGATTATGTCGTGTGGGGATGGCGTAAATAAAGAGAATAAACGAAGGTGTATTCAAATGTTTGTCATAGGAAAAGGATGGATGATGTCGGTGGTTAAGAGAGTATTTGGTGAGGGATGGAGGACGAAGAAAAAGTGGATTGAGTCATCTAAAGGATATCTAGAAAAAATATATTTTTTGCACAGCAGAATACGGCATAATTTAGGAGTGAATGACGGGTTTAGGATATGCTTGTAGTCTGGCTCCAAGTTAATGAAATCCTACATTTACCAGATCACAGTGAGGTCAATCATATCTTTGAGCCCAAATATTTTATTATGACTGCGTCGAGCTCTCACTTAAGAAATGTAGGGTGGGGGAGCTTTCCTTTGATTACGTCATGTTTCAACGTCTATTCTGTTTTCTGTCTGTATGTTCGCACCTCACAATAATAAAAAATAATAAATTTGAGGCTACAATCTGAAAACGTTTACCGAAAATTGGCAAAAAGTGGAAGCTAAAAAACAAGTTTCTTCCAAATGTGAAAATTTCTATTCAGCTATCGTCAGATTTTTAAAAAATTTCAATACTGAAACCACTTCAGTTTCTGGTTAAGTTTTATCATGAATGACATCTAAAATATCTAAAAAACAAAATTATTTAAATGTTCCTATTTTACGTGATTTTTTTTATACAAAATCATCATTTTTTTTTTATATATTTTTTGAGTTTTTAGGCAAATTTTTTTTCTAAATTAATAATTAATCCAAGTTATCACCTAATTATTGATAAGTATATTTCATCTACATAA
>JABUQX010013379.1:20000-22500 GCA_015478945.1 Trachelipus rathkii
TACTGGGCCAGTATACAGTAGAAATAGACGGAATTCTGTGGCTTTCCACCTTTTTATGTCACTTAAGCTACGAGGTTTCCTACAGAATTCAATTGGTACATGACCACTAAGAGAAATAAGCTTACTTGAAATAGAATCTACAACACGATGGGGAAATTTTAATGGGACTGGCCCCGATAACCACAAATAAAGAAGGGTACGCATCACACCAAGACATACAAGATGCATGTAATCAAGTGGAAAACATGTAATAAAATTCAAGCCAGGAATATCTGTTAATGGTGAATCAGAATTATGAAAATCTTCATCTTCCTGTAATAAAAAACCCTCGTGAGTTCTAAGACATCCATCAAACTGAGGGAAACTCATTCGGTTATGCAGAAAAACTCCTGACTGCTTACATTTGGTACAAGAAGAATAACCAGTATGGCCTTTAATTCCTAAGATGTAAGCTTTAGCTGGAGCATCACAAATAAAACCTTTAATGGAAACTTTAATTTTTCTTCCACTTATACACAAACCATTATTAGCAAGTGAAATTACCTCCATTATAAAGTCTTTGAGATAGGAAGAACAGTCATAAGGCTTACCTTTTCCACAATAAATACCAATAGGAAAAACAATTGACTGAATTGATGGAATATTATAAACAGAACCTAAAATAGGCCAAAACTCATAGGAACTGCTCTTAAATAATGGTATTCCATCAATGCCAATCAACAATTCAACTGAATTTATATTGCCCAAAAATTTTTCAGACAATTTCCTCAAATTAAACTCTAACCCAATATGTGAATACTGTCCTGGTTCAACACTTCGAACAGCAACATCAACAGGAGTTTTTAATAAAGTTCTAGCATCAGAAGGTAAAACAAAACACTTATGTGACCTAAGAATACCTAATATCTCTGTTAAAGCCACATGAGATAGACGGTTTCTAATTGCCCAATTTCTAAGACTCTCAGTAATATTTTCATTTTCACATATGGCAATGGATTCCCTGTCTGTATTTTTCCAACTATCTGTAACAGCATCATGAACAGACAGAGCTGTCTCACAGTCATCATCAGAATTTGGTTCATAAACATAAGGCACAATGTTCATAACTTGATCCACAGTACTAAACTCAGAGGTCTCTTGTGCTTTTACAGTAGGGTGATTTAGGCCAATATTTGTATCATTATATGTATATTCTCTTTCTACTCTCTCGTAATTAGCAATTCGATTATAATCATCTAAATCTTTGGAAATTACATTCTGAACTGGTAAATGCATGAATTTTGCAGGCTCACATGATAAATCACGAATATCGTCAGCTCCGATTTCCCTTTTAATTCGTTTATCTCTTCCCTGCCTGGTCATTTCAAGAAACAATTTCCTTGACATTTTATAGAATGACTAGCCTATCCAATATACTGTATGAATAAATAATAATTTATTAATTAACAGAAATTAAGATGTTTATAACCCTTTTTTAAGTTAACTTTTTCCTAATTTATCAAAACCACTCACAAATATAAACGATGAATAAAGATATAATTAAGCACAAAATTGCGCCAAAAATAGACAAACAACCAAAAAAAACAGCGTCATAGCCTTACTAAGCCTAGCTTATACCGTAGTATAAATATGTATACTGTGCTAAAACAATACAGATACCATAGTATAAAAATATTTAGCAAAGCGAAATCGAATAACTAATACATAGTGTACTGCTATAATATAGTGGGGTATCGCTTTTGAGCATTTGTTGCTTTACGCTCGATAAGAAATACTCCCCCAGTTTTTAGCACGAATTTCCAGGTTTGCCAAGAGACAATGTTTCAGAAGTACAAGTTTTGACATGCTGGTCCGTTGGAATTTTTTCAAGCAAAAAGTAAAAGGCCTGGTTGTTAGCCCTGGCACCCTAGAACTGCGAAGAAAAATCTTCATTTGACCTGACTGCGCCAAATCCAAAATTTAATCAAAAGAACTAATTGTTAGTTTTTCTTGCTTCACATATGGCATTTTACAAAACTCTCATTATATTTCTTAATTTCACTTAAAGATGGATGGAAAATTTTGTTATTTCTCTACTTGAATTTTCAAAGTAGTAATTTTCGTTTCATTGATAATTTGGATTTAATTTTCAAATGTTAAAACATTACCATTGTCCCACTCCTCCATCAAAGTGACCGCCAGCATCATGAGTGTCGACTGAACATGTAACCGTTCTCTAACACGCCTCCCTACATATCCCAAACATGTTCTATGTAATTGAAGTCTGGGCTTCCCGTAGGTACCGGCAGGATGTGAATTCATACTTCTTCAAAGTATAGGTGAACGACGGTGGCAGTGTGCAGCATGGCATTGTCATGGAGTAATTAAAAATTGTCACTAATGAAAATGGCAAAAGGCATTACATTCTGACCAATATTTTTTTACCATTTTGATGTTAAGGTTTCCTTGTTCAATATATAGCAACTCCGTGTACACTCCCAAAGCTATGACAGTCCGCACC
>JABUQX010013379.1:32500-40000 GCA_015478945.1 Trachelipus rathkii
AGTAAATACACAGTAATAGGTATCTTCATTTTAATAGTTACTCTAAATGAAAAATTGTAAATAACAAAATAAATATAATAGTCAATAAATGAGAGAACTCTACAAAGGAATCACTCGTGTATGATATGCCTCCTTTTCCAAGCCAAAATAATCATGTTTTGCGTGGAACTCACTGCCATTCTATACTATATTTAATCCTCATAAAACAATATTCAATCATATTCCACTCAATATTTAGAAGTCAACCCACCGCTAGTCGAGCAGTGCCACAACCTGAAAGGGAATTGCGTTAATAGGCAAGTGGACAAGGAGCTGGAAGATTTACTTATATCCAATTATTATATTTAATTTTTAAAAAATTGTTATTGCCTTTTGAATTTTTAGTTATTTAAAAATTTATATTTATTTTAATTGCCTCAAACCTTTTTAAAAGGCCAACTGCCCCTGAAGTAGGTTTCTCAAAATTTTGTGAACTCAGGCCAAAAAAAAAAAAAAAAAAAAAAAAAAAAAAAAAAAAATATAAATATAATAATATATATATAATTAATATATTAATAATAATTTATAATATAATATCTATAATATTATATAATATATATTATAATATAAAATATATATATATTATATTATTATAATATATAATATATATATATATATAGTTGGAATTATCTTTTCGAAAAGTACCTCCCTGGTGAAACTTCATACTGTGGACACAGGTGTCTAATTTATATCTTATATCCAATATCTTCTACAAATAAAAATGGCGTTGTCTATTTCGGTACTTTTTCAATATTATATGTTCCAAATCTTTCTTCAGTTAGCTCTAACAGTGGAAGACATAGATCAGCATCTACAGCTTTTGTTTTATACGTTTTTTTTTTTTTCCTAGTTGTGTTTTTGATATATGTACGTTTCTTTAATCTTAAAAAAAATAATTTTGTTTCTATCAAGTTCATCAAGTAATGGTTTTCTACTATATTTTAAAGTTTTCTTAAGGCTTACTCTTCATAGGATTATACCCCATAATAGGCTGACCATTCATACCATTTTGAACGGGAAGTACTATTTGTTTCACTAATTCCCAAAATGACAATTTGTCCCTTTTTAAAATGTTAACTACTCGTGTCCAAAAAACAACTAAAATTGTTAGTAGATTCAGGAGAATTTAATGAAATTAATATTTTTTTATGTAGTTTAGAATTTTTATGAAATCTGCTTAAAGTGTGTTAACAAATGGAAGTGCAGTTTAGGAAACACTGAAAAATCCAAGTGTTTGCCATTAAGGAAGGAAGACACCTGAATGGAAAGAAATCCAGGATAGTCGGAATAAGGAACTCTTTAACGAGCACAGAAACAGAAGAAGTTGGCGTACGTGATCATTGAACCCTCTTCAGAAATATAATTGGAAGGCAGTTTGAATATATTGAATGCAGAAAACATTCTTGTTTGATAAGATAGAGTACAGATATTTTTCTCAAGGGAGTATAAAACACTAGATTTTCAAGACTTTCGCAGTATTGTAATTTATTCTTCGTCTTCAAGGTAACTGGTTTTATTGAAATTCCCAACTACGTCAAAAAAATTAATTTCTCCAGAATCTTCTACTAACATTGTTTTTGTTTTTTTTTACTTCGGGGCAAATTGACATTTTTTATTAAAATAGGATAAAAAAAAGGTACTGGCTCGTTCAAAACGGTACGTATGGTCAACCTATTCAAAATGCACAATCAACTGCATAGAATGAGAAAATATTGTATCAGTGAAGGTCGTTCCATAATTTTTTTTTAAAGACTGAGTAAGGATGCTACATTTAGGAATTCTCCGTTCGGTTTCAACACTCTGATGTAGTTTAATCTGTAATTTCCTACTACAAGGCAGATTATTTGTTTAATTTTTTTTTTTAGTTAAACTATTTTCATACATACTACATAAATTCACATTTACCTTTGTTAATAAAAGTTTTTAAAATAATAATAATAATAATAATTTTTAAAATAATAATAATAATAATTTATTATTATTATTATTATTATTATTATTATTATTATTATTATTATTATTATTATTATTATTATTATTATTATTATTATTATTATTATTATTATTATTATTATTATTAATGTAAAAAAAATATTCGATATAATAATTTATCATATTTTTATTAAAATAGGATTTGCAATAACGTGGGCTTGAAATTAGATTTGGATTTGAATTTGGATCCGGCATAAAATCTAGATTCGAACTCGTCCCGAAAAAGTGAACTCGCTGAGAGAGAGAGAAGAGAGGAGAAGGGAGAGAGAGAGAGAGGGCGAGAGAAGAGAGATGAGAAGATGGAGAGAGAGAGAGAGATGAAGAGAAGAGAGAGAGAGAGAGAGAGAGAGAGAAGAAGAGAGAGAGAGAGAGGAGAGACGAAGAGACGAGACGAAGAGAAAGGAGGAGAGAGAAAGAGAGAGAAGAAGAAGAGAGAGAGAGTAAGAGAGGAGAGAAGAAGAGAGGACGAGAAGAGAAGAAGGAGAGAGAGAGAGAGGAGAGCAATGAGAGGAGAAGAGAGGAGAAGAGAGAGAGAGAGGGAGAGAGAGAAGAGAAGAGGAGAGAGAGAGAGAGAGAGAGAGAGAGAGAGAGGAGGAGAAGAGAGAGAGAGAGAGGAGAGAGATAGAGAGAGAGAGAGAGAGAGAGAGAAGGAGAGAGAGAGAGAGAGAGGAGAGAGAGAGAGAGGAAGGAGAGGAGAGAGAGAGAGAGAGAGAGAGAGAAGAGAGACGAGAGAGAGAGAGAGAGAGAGAGAGGAGAGAGGAGAGGAGAGAAGAGAGAGAAAGAGAGAGAAGGAAAGAGAGAGAGAGAGAGAGAAGAGAGATGATGAGAGAAGAGAGAGAGAGAGAGAAGAGAGAGAGAGAGAGAGAGAGAAGAGAGAGAGAGAGAGAGAGAAGGGAGAGAAGAGAAGAGAGAGAGGAGAGAGAGGAGAGAGAGTGAAGAGAGAGAGAGAGAGAGGAAGAGAGAAGAGAGAGAGAGAGAGAGAGAGAGATCACTACATTCTTGAAATTATTAAAGTTGGATTGCTAATTCATTTGGAGTTTGTTGGACAGGAGAAGAGAGTAGGGGAGGGGGGGGGGAGATTAGAATTTGAAGATGAAGGTATATTATTAATATATTATTTGCAGTAATTTATTTTGGAAAATCTTGAATGTAATACATTTATTAATTTTTTATTTTTTATATTTTTTAAGTTCGAACATTGCTGCCTATTTTAAGATTTAGGAGAACATTGGTAAAACTTTGGCTTCTCTTTTAGGTTTTGATGACCACATTTGAACCGAAATACTATTTATAAATATTTGTGGATAGTAGTGTGTACTTAAAGACATTTGACCTCTTTCGTGTTTATTATATCCTTCGTGTTTATTATTTTCAAGATAAAACTCGTACTCTGCCACGAAACCATTATACTTTTAATTTTTTTTTTTTTTACTGTTTGTGGCTTACTACCCTAATTATTACAATAATAACGAATCGAGCGTATGGAATAATCATTATTTGTATGAAATGCTGATATTATCTGAAAAAAAGTCTTATTTTTATAAACACTAGTCTTGACTAACATTAGTTTTAAGACCTTTCACCAACATCTGCATCAAATTTTTTTTTTTTTTTTTTTTTATCAAAATCGAGCGATTTCCAGTCTAGACAACTGCTCACCAAATACACACTCTGTTTTATTATAACGCATTATCGCATATCCCAAGACAAGGTAATCGAGTACATGAATGAAGCATATGCCGAAAGCATGATATGCACTCTATCAACATACACAGTTACACACACACACGCGCGCGCACAATTTATTAACCATGTTCTTTCATATTTTAGTCAGGGCCTATTAGATATAGAGGTACCGGATTTTCAGATGTTTTTCCTGTTCGGGACATGCCGGAGTTTACACATCCTGAAAAAAACTTCTTAAAATATTGAGTTAATTACATATCATTTTTTTTCTAACTATCAGAAATTGTTAAGTATTTTTAGAATTAATGGACAGATAACGTTAAATATACTGCGGAAAAAAAGTAGAGAAAGTCAAGCATGCAGTTTTTATTTTATTTTTATTTTAATGTCAATAAAATAACCTGATCTCTCTTATGCTATGATGATTCTACCTTTCATCACTTTATTTTGAAAGTCGTCACACACAGTCGCAATTGGTAGATGCCAGGAGAGTGTCATTGGAGTAACTGACATCTAATCTTTCTCTCATTTCCAAGTGGGGGCGAAAAGAAGAATTTTTTTTTAAATGTCTCAAAAACTAAATTTCTTCATCTTTCCTTTCGACATAATCTACACTACAAAACTACAAATCTTCGAAAACGAACAACTCAAACATTTTTCTTATTATTATTATTTTAGGTATTTCATTTTCTCGGGATCTTTTTAGGAAGAAAGATCACATTGGTTCTCTTAAATAAGCTTGCAAGAGGTTATGGTGATATCATATTTTTGTTGTTTGGTTTTTATTGTTGTTTATATATATTATTTATTTTTATTTTATTATTTTACTTTGCTTTAGTTTATATCTAAATATATTTAATGTAATTCTTATTTATTTTTCCTTTAGTGACCCTAGATATTTTATTTATTTTTTATTGTTTTAAATTAGTTTTAGACAAATAATATTTGGACAAAATATTCCAAAGTCGGATTTGATCTACCGTCTATCGAGATGGAAGCCCTCGAATCTATCCACTGAGATAAAGTTGCCAGTCTTTATCTCTGTTAATAGTTCTCTCATATACTAATCGATCGCCACGGTCAATTTTGTTATCTTCTTTGTTCCGACCTTTTTCTCGTATTTTTGCATTTTTTGGGAACTTACGTATATAAAGTGATCTTTTTTCTCTTTCGTTTTAATATATATATATATATATATATATATATATATATATATATATATATATATATATATATATATATATATATATATATATATATATATATATATATATATATATATATATATATATATATATATATATATATATAAACGCTGCATACTTAAGGAGAAATCATTTTCGGATAACTTTCAAACTTGGAGCACATATAGATGGTAGTGTCACCGCAGCGGAGGTGAGGTTTCAAGCCACTACGCCCGCTGCAAGTGGGTGTAACTTGGATATGGCCTTAGGCAGGTAGAAAATAAGCTGCCTACATGATAAAGATATAGAGTCTGGGCTGACTCTTGAGGCGAATCACGGAGCGGTTTCGACATCGGTGATGGAGCCTGATCTTGAAATCTGTATACAAACGTATAATAATAGCTCTGGTAAGGTATCTTACCCAATGTTAATGAACCCCTAGAACTTGATTTTGAGGGTTTCAGTACACTCAAGTATATATGAGGAAAAAAGAAATAAAGGAGACATAAGGAATACATAAGAAAAGACTGAGAAAGGAATAAGAGCAAATCAGAGATGGAGAAGGAACATGATGCGGTGCACTACACCGGTCGGAGCCAGTTGAAATATGGTTACAATCATATAATATACCGAGTAAGATATCTTTCCCCATGTTTATGAACTCGTAGAACTTGTTTTTAAGGGTTTCAGGAATAAATATCTTACTCGGTCTATTATAAGTTTGTATACAGATTTCAAATCCGGCTCCGGCAAAAGCGGTGCAGTGCACCGCATCGTGTGCCTTCTCCATCTCTGACTTGTTCTTATTAATTCTTCATCTTTTTTTCCATTTTCTTCTCCTATGCACTCCATATGCGTCCTTTATTCCTCTTTACGAGGGTTTGGTCCCAATCTCGTGTGGGTATCGTACCATTTCTGACTTCTGGAAATCAGCTTTCGTCATTTCAGTACATATGGATTGATGTAACTTACATAAGACAGGCCTAAACCAGGGGGTGTTCGGACTCCCATCAGCAACTTGAAACTATCAAATTCGCAATCTATGGGGTCGGAAACTTGTAAAATGCCACCTATATTGACATTAAACGAATGTATGCTTACTCAGCACCTCACCTGCTCCGGATCCGACACCTGTGTAGTGTTCCATCTTTAACTTGTTCTTATTCCTTCATACTTTTTCCGTCTTATGCATTCCATATGTCTCTCTTATTTTTATTTTTTGTCAGGGATCACCCTTAGGGGAGTTCTCAGACATCCTTGATGCTGAAACCATCAAAATCAAATTCTATGAGTTCATAAACATAGGAATAAACATCTTGCTCGATCTATTATAAGTTTATATACAAATTTCAAATATGGCTCCGGTGCAGTGCACAGCATCATGTGCCTTCTCCATCTCTGACTTGTTCTTATTCCAGCTTCATCTTTTTCCGTTTTCTTCTCTTATGGATTCCATATGCCTCCTTTATTCCATCTTTTTTCGTTTGGAACCCCTTAAGGGGATCCTTAGACAACCTTGAGGGTTTTAAAACCCTTAAAAACACGTTCTACGGGTTCATAGACATGGGGAAAGATACATTACTTGGTCTATTATATGATTGTAACCATATTTCAGCGCGACTCCGGCCACGGCTCCGGTGTAGTGCACCGCATCAAGTGCCTTCTCTATCTGACTTGTTCTTATTCCTTCTTCCTTTCTTATACATTCCCTATCTATCCTTTATTTCTTTTTTTTCGTTTGGAACCCCCTCCTGGGGGTCCTAATACAAAGTTGAGGGTTTTGAAACACTCAAAATCAGGTTCTATGGCTTCGTTAACATAAGGTAAGATACCTTTCTAAAGCTTATTATACGTTTGTTAGTATACAGATTTCAAGATTCGGCTCCATAACCGGTGCCAGAGCCGCTCCGTGATTCACCTCAAGAGTCAGCTCAGACTCTAAATCTTATCCGAATCATGTCGGCAGCTTATTTTCCACCTATCTAAGGCCATATCCAAGTTAAAGAACTTGACATCCAATTACAGCTGGCGTAGCGGCTTGAAACCTCAGCTCCGCTACGGTGACACTACCATCTATATGTGTTACAAGTTTCAAAGCTATCTGAAAATTATTTCTCCTTCAAGTATATAGGGATTATATATATATATATATATATATATATATATTATATATATATATAATATATATATATATATATATTATATATTATATATATATATATATAAAGGGTTGTGAAAAAAACGGTTTTTTTTAATTTGGTTTTTTTTTGAAAAAAAAAGGTTTTTTTTAAAAAAAATGTTTTTTTTGTTTTGTTTTAAAATTGGAAATTCTTTTTATTTATATTAAAGATGTTTTAAATTATACAGTATTACCAATACCCCTTCTAGGCCTAAATATTGACTATTAATTACGGATTTTATATACAGTGTATATATAATATATAATATATATATATATATATTATATATAATATATATATATATATAGTATATATATATATATTATATATAATATATATATATATATATATTATCATATATATATATGATCAAAAAGATGGTATAACAGGTGTTTTAGGGTGTTCAGAGAAAAATGCAC